>OZ018328.1:126676544-126739044 GCA_963969495.1 Ceratothoa steindachneri
TCCCGAACACAACTTTCTTCTGCAACCACAAAAAAATGGTGTGTCTTCTGTAAAGAATTTAGGCCCCGACATTGAATTCCACGGAACACTAACAACTATGGATCGTTCAAAATCCCAATGCTACATCAACATACAATGAGAGTTCTTAACACTAAATATAAAATAACTTTTTCATGACAAAATCGTAATAATCTTAATCCAATTTAATATTCAATAAAATAATTAGGATGGAAACTGGCCGATCAAGGCGAACGAAAATTCTAGAACTCCTTTGGATGACGTGTCAGCCTCAATTAAGCGAACGTAGGTCCCACGATATCACGTCACAGCCCTCGTCAGAAAATAAAGGCAAATTATCAGATATTACATGTATGACAATATATATATATATATATATATATATATATATATATATATATATATATATATACATATGAAAAATAAATTCTTGAGTCCAATAACAGGTCACATATATATTAATAAAACCACTGTTTAGGAGCGTAGTATTTTATTTACCAAACCAGTTTCGGCATGGAATTTGTCATGCCATTTTCAGTCGTATATTGAGAATAGATGCATTCACACCATACATGAAATATATATAAAAATAAGAGATCAGATTAAGATTCCTAATTAGACGGGATGAATTTGAGGTCACTTAGAATATCTTTCAAGATTAAAATTTTGATGTAGGGGCTGCATTTGAATTTTCTAAGAATATCTTTTGTGTGGCAGCTCAGAAAAGTTTAGAAAGATTTAGAACTTCTGTTTCGCAACATCACATCGCCTAACTAGAAACATCATCGCCTAACTAGAAACATCATCAGCTAACTCCATAGATAAAGTCAATTACAGACCAGTAAATACCTAAACGGGTCGCCCCGTTTAGGTGTGTAAGGGAAAGCATCCGAAACTCAACACTAGCGTAAATTATTTAACTATCGTCCGAATGCGACCCGTCTCACTCTCAGACAACCAACCACCACCTCGCGCGCGCCCATTGTCCGCACGGTGCCTAGACGACTCGAGATCGGGCAAACTTTAAACCCAAACCTTGACTCTTGTTTCGGAAACATCAACATAAAGGTGCGTTGGCTTTCCATTGTGCAGGTCCCGTTTTCCTAAAGTTTCTTTGTATATATTTATCAATTGTGACTTGTGCATATTTTTTTCTATTTTTGTGCCCCCTTAAGTGTTTTGTGTATAACCTTTACCTTCTAAGGGTATTTTGGGGGGGTGATTGTTCATTTATAATCCCCTTCTTAAAGGGCTAAGGTAATTTCATGTGTATTTTTAAGTCCCTTCCTGAAGCGGCTATTGCTTTCTCTAGTTATTTTGAGATTATTATTCCTAATTTTTTTTTGTATGCAATTCATCTTCGTGATTAACCGAACTATAACTAAAGAAATTCGGCTCAAACAGCAGTCAAAAACTATAATCTTAGCCAAGCGTAGAACTACGCCAAATCATTCCCTCGGTCGTTCACCGTCAGGCAAATTTGTCACTTTCTTCGGAGCTTAGCCTCGGTTTAATTTTCGCATTAATTTGGCTTTTTTTCTCTTTTGTGTATTTACTGTTAACAAATTACTTTATTAACTTTATTGAATTTTTTCCCATTTTTTTCTTATGTATGTATAAACTTATTTTGCTTAATTATACTATAAACTACTTAATTTACTATAGTTTAATTTTTTGTGCTCACGATCCAAAAGTGGGTGTTAATAGCTCACTTACATGTGGCGCTGCGAACAGGATTCGATTAGGATTGTATATTGTAAGGATCGTGAGATTTAGTTCCTAACGATAATCTATACTTTGTTTTCCCCACAAGGCTTCTTTTCCAGCTTGATTCAGAGTACAGTGGACGTAATAGCAAAGCATTTTTCGTCCGTATGAGTTTTTGAGTTACGGTCTAGATTTCTTTGCATTTATGGTTGGTTTTTGGCCGAATAAAACATTCGGGCATTTAAATTTCTTTTAAATCCTTTGACGGTAAATACTGTTTCTCATTTTTTTTGTACATCAGTAATGTTTTATTTTTACTATTGCATATTTGGTTATCTCTCATTATTTGAAAGGTTATTACCAAATTGTCGGTCGTAAATTTGTGTGCCTAACTCTATATTTTAAGTTTCACACTTGGTTTAATTTATCCTAACATAGTAAAAATAAAGGGATGTGCAGTTGTTCATACTCACATTGGTTTCCGCCTAACTTGAGTCGTGAGAAGGTACTGTAACACACAGTCGAAGGTGATAAAACTCCTCTTCAGAGGAAAGGTTATTTTTAAGGAACTTTTGTAGCTCTGTTCATTCTTAATGTCCAAATATTTATCAGTAGCAGATCTCAAGAAATTAGGGGAAAGTATGTGACTTGCTGGTGAAATATTGAAAGATTTCATCAAGGAGC
The DNA here is from genome assembly GCA_963969495.1 of Ceratothoa steindachneri. Taxonomy (NCBI): domain Eukaryota; kingdom Metazoa; phylum Arthropoda; class Malacostraca; order Isopoda; family Cymothoidae; genus Ceratothoa; species Ceratothoa steindachneri. The sequence goes on from OZ018328.1 coordinate 126,678,954, forward strand.
AACAAGAAATATACCGAGAAGAACGTGCCAAAGAACTTGACAAAGAAAGAGAAGAAATAGACCGAGGAGAACGTGCCAAAGAACGCGAGGAAATAGAAAAGGAAAGACAGCATGAATTCAGAAAATTAGAACTTAAAGAAGAATCGAGAGAGGCAAGACTAGAAGGTACTCAAAGTAATGAACATCTGAACCCAAGCGTAAATATCCCAACAATTAACTTACCAGCTTACGAGGAAGGAAATTACTTAACATCATATTTGCTCCATTTTGAGTAGATTGCTGAACTATCAGGATGGCCTAAGGAGATCTACGCAATCCAACTGGGTTCCTTACTCAAGGGAAAAGCTATGAATATATTTGCGGGGCTCCCCACAGAAATCATACAAGATTATAATACAGTGAAGGAAAAATTACTATCAGCATTTAAGAAAACATCAGAATTCTATAGGAAAAAGTTGCGGTCGATTAGAATCGAGACAGACAAAACCTACACCCACTTCTCAAATTACCTAAGTCAATTTTTTTATTTTGGTTGAAAAGTGAAAAGGTAGGATTTGATTTCATCGAACTAAAAGACTTATTGCTTAGGGACCAGTTTTTGCATGCGTGTCCAATGGATATTAAGTCATTTATAAAAGAACGTAACCCTAAGTCTCTTAAAGAAATGGCAGAATTGGCTGACATTTATGCTTCTGCCCATAATTCTTACAACAGGGTAGGAAAAGTGGAATGAAGGTGGAAGAACTAACGCCAACGTCACCAAAGAAGGTCAGATGTTATTCGTGTGGCATCGCAGGACACACAAAGAAGAATTGTCCTCAGAACCCTTCCACTTTTTTCAGAACCAAGAAGGAAGTAAGGTAAATATCGTTTACAACACGGAGACAGGACGATATTTGTATCACCTGCCTAGGCATACGCTAAGTGTTCCATCAATGGGACAAATGTTACAATTTTGAGGGACACAGGCTGTTCCTGTGTTATGGTTGCTGACCAGCTGTTACCAGATGCAGATTTAGCAAAAGCTGAAATGTGAGAGGTCATGGATTTCCTTGGGAACGTTAACAAATTTCCGATTAAATGCAGTAATGACCTTTTAGGTATCAACATCATAGCAGCTAATGGTACCAAAATATTCACTTTTGAGGCGCCTGTCAACCTAGCTCAGGCTAGGACAATGACTTCACAAAAGAAGAAGGATATCAATCTTTTTAAAACGTCATTTGATTTACTTAAGGTAACTCCGGCTGAATTTAAATCACTTCAAGACCAGTGCCCTACGTTAAATAATATCAGAGAACGTCATAACTGTGGCTTTATAGAAAGCGCTTTTAAGAACAAAGTCAAATTCAAGTATGAAATGATACAAGGATTATTATATAGTCTGTATTGTTAGCCCTAACAAACCTAAAATAGGTTAAAAGGCCTTAGTTGTTCCTCTAAGATGTAGGAAACTCATCTTACCACTGGCCCACGAGACCCCACTTGCTGGTAATTTTTCCTACAGGAAAATGGCTTCTAAAGTGTTCGAAAACTTCTTTTGGCCTAGAGCAAGCGGAGACATCACTAGATTCTGCCGTTCCTGTAAAGTCTGTCAACGAGTTTCAAAGAAGAGTAAACCTATTCCTCTTAAACTTCAAGAGATGATAACAACACCCTTCTCAAGAGTGGCCCTTGATATCGTTGGACCTATTTGACCAACAACCTCCGACGGTCATCGTTTAATCCTAACCATCGTGGATTTGGAAACGCAGTTTCCAAAAGCAGTCCCCCTTAAGAACATCGACTCTATCTATGTGGCAGGAGCATTAATATCAGTATTTTTGCGTGTAGGGATACTTAAAGAGATCCTAAGTGAGCGAGGTCGTCACTTTGTCTCAGAACTTATGGGATAGATCCACAAGCTACTAACCATCAAACCTCTCTTCACTTCCCCGCATCACACACAGGCAAACGGAGTCTACGAGAAGATAAACGGAGTAATCAAGAACATCCTTAAGAAATTGTGCCAAGACTACCCTAAGGAATGCCATCGATATATTCCTGCTACTTTGTTTGCTGTGAGAGAAATCCCTCATGAAACTTTAAAATTTTCTCCATTTAAACTACTCTATGGACGCAGAGTAAGAGGGCCTCTTTCTTACGTTGAAGAACTTTGGACCAATCAATAAACCGATGAACCGACCGGAAGCAGTTACCAATATATATATTCGACCTTCGTCAGAAACTAGAAGAGACAACAAAGATAGCAGCTGAGAATGCAGAAGTAAATAGGACTCTTTATACGGAATACTTTGATAAAAAGTGTGAAAGTAGATCCTTTAAAACTGGAGACAAAGTTTTAATTTTACTTCCCACGGATGACAACAAGCTTCTTATGAAGTGGAAAGGACCATATGAAGTACTCAAAAATAAAAAAGACTGGAATTACGTTGTAAACTTTAGCGGCAACCTGAAGTTGTTCCACGCGAACATGCTAAAGAAATTCTACTCTAGAGATACGACTATGAACTTCTAAATTGTAATTTGGTACATTAGGAGATCGTGGATCGTGACGATGCTCTTGGAATGGTCGCTAATTGTTCATCCATCGAAGAAGAGGAAGATCATTGCTCTCTTGAAGGAATTAGTTACCAGAAGCAACAGAGAGATAAATCCTCAGCAAAGAAGATGAATGTCTCAGACAATTTGTCGGCAATGGAGAAGAGAGTTGTCATTGCTTCTAGGAGAATTTACAGACGTTCTTAACGATGTTCCTGGATGAACTCAATCATACACCTTGTCGTAGAATGCCGAGCTAATATATATTTATTTGTTTTATTAACTTTTAATAAACCAAATAACTTTAAATTGAGGCGTAGGCTCGTGCCTCAGGGATCGCTTGAGGATCGGGCTCTAAGAGTGCTAAACTTTATTTTTATTCTAGTGAATGAATAAACTGGGTTTCTTTTTTGACTTTATCAAATATTGCCACATCAACTCGTTCGGGGATAATTAAAACAGTGCATTTACTAAAGAAAAATAGACTTTAATGAACATAACCCATCTCTCTAAATAACATACAATAAATACAGCTCTAATACACTTAAAAAAAAAGAAAATGGGATTACTGGGTAAGCTCTTGCAGCACCCTTCGAGATATAATTTTACGGGGGAAACAATTTTTAAGTTAATAGCTTTGTCCTTAGTCAGACATCCACTAAACTAATTATTATGCACGGGGACATAACTAACAGGATTATTCTTTACTAACATAAGGTAATGGAGATTAATACAAGTTTCCAGTTAGAATATCTTCAGGGATGTTTGATTGGGGTTGGTTGTTTGTTTGCTAGATGGCGTTCGTTGACTTGCCTGGCGAGTTGACGGATAACATCACGAGGGATCTTGGGTAGAGGCCATTTCAAGCTAAAACTTAGCCCTTCCTCTTTGCTTCCGGACGAGATGAAATCGTTGTCTTCTTTTTATTTTTTCGTTATCTAGTTGGGGTTTGTCCAACTCAGATAGACTAAGATTTGGAGTGCTCAATCTGTGTAGGTTGATACTCACTAATCTTGGGGCTCGAACGGCACCGAGCTTCCTCGGTACAATATACTATTGTACAAGGATTGCAAATTCTCCTTAACTTGCAATAACTTTGTACCGGTGATTTTTGAGTCTTCTTGTCGAACTCGAAAAATCTTCTGTCAACCGGTGACTTTCTTGTCTATTCGGTGGGAACGAACAAAAAGCCAGGTTTACACGGGTCATCCTGTTATATACCCAACTTACTCCCACTGAGGTGGGTGGGGAGATGGATGGAGGGGGGAGCCTTGCAAGGTGGGACCTCAGGTTGGTCTCCCGCAATTTTGCGTCTTGTGGCTCGGAGAGGGGGTAATACGATATCGGCAGTTTGCCCTTTTAAATGTGTTGTTTATAAGAGCACCCTTGAAGGGCCTGCTTTTTTGAGCTGAGGTCAGGAACCAGTCTCGTATCACTTACCCTTTTACCCGTTATCCTATGTTACCGGACACCATCGAAGGGGCAAAGCTAAACCCAGATGTCTTTAGTTATTATTTACTCAGACTCGATACCTATATATATATATATATATATATATATATATATATATATATATATATATATCTATATATACATATATATATGTATATACTAATCTCTTATTATACCTCTACACACCCATAAGATCAGGATCAAAACGTTTCAACCAATTCGGAAAAAAACCGTATCCTATTCCACTATACCTCAGATATTCTTTTAACGATGAAATTGAGGAGATGTATAACTTAGACATCATTGAACCATCGTCATATCCCTACTGTTCTCTAGTAATAATGGTAAAGAAGCCAGACAAATCCTTGAGAGTTTGCATCGACTAAAGAAACATCAACGCTGTTGCGGAATTTGATGCAGAGCTAAATTTATTTCTGAGCTAGATCTTCGTAAAGATTATTTTCAGATTCCCCTGGACAAATAATCACGGAAGTACACGGACTTCTCTACCCTGACAAGAAGACTGATGGAGTTTAAGTGCATGCCTTTTGGTTTACCTACAGCTTGTGCTTCTTACATCAGACTTATGAGGTTGGTCTTGCATAGGCTCAGGAATGTGTCTTGTTACTTTGATAATATTTATATTTACACAGTCATGGAGTGACCACCTAGTCTTTCTGAGGAATGTGCTGACCAGGTTGAGGGAACATGGATTAATTATCGGTCCTCCTAAATGTTTCATAGGTTATCAAACTATAAGGTACTTAGGGGATCAACTTGGACAAGATAAAATTCAGCCCCAGGAAGAAAGAGTTGGAGCCATACTAAATGTCACCCCCTAGAACGAAGAAACAACTGCGGTCTTTGCTCGGTACGGACTCATTCTATCGAAACTTCACCCATAATTACGCCTCATCAACTGCATCTTTGACAGACCTTATAAAGAAGAATATTCGTGAACCATTTAATTGGTCGGAAGAGTTGCTGTCCAGTTTTGTTACCCTGAAGAAACGTCTTTGTTCTTCACCAGTCTTAAGCCTACCGGACATTAATAGAACGTTTTATCTAAGGACTGATGCACAAGATACTGGATTGTGCTGTGTATTATTTCAAATGTAGGAGGAAAGAAATTCTGAAGCCTGTTGCATATTCCGCCGTCGAAAAGGAATGTTTGGCCTTATTTTTGTCTATTCAGAAGTTGAACGGATACCTTCTCGGACGAGAATTCGTGGTTCAAACAGACCACCAACCCCTACCTCATCTGAAAAAGTTCAAAGGTTCTAGTCCAAGACAGACTGATAAGATAGTACCTAAATTTACAGGCTAATAAATTCAAGATAGAATACATTAAAGGAAGCGAAAATGTCGGCGCAGACATCCTCAGCCGAGCCAGTTAGAAGAAATTTGGCTATGGTGAGTTTAATTACTCAAACTCATCGTTCACGAAACCAGGTTTCATTCTTAGGAAAGGGAAAAATGTAAGGGAAAGCATCCGAAACTCAACCTCCGTACAAATTATTTAACTATCGTTTGAATGCGACTTGTCTCACTCTCAGACAACCAGCCACCACCTCGCGCGCGCCCATTAGCCGCACGGCGCCTAGATGACCCGAAATCGGGCAAACTTTAAACCCAAACCTTGACTCTAGTTTCGGAAACATCAACATAAAGGTGCGTTGGCTTTCCATTGTGCGGGTTCCGTTTTCCTAAAGTTTCTTTGTATATATTTATAAATTGTGACTTGTGCATATTTTTTTTCCTATTTTTGTGCCCCCTTAAAAGTGTTTTGTGTATAACCTTTACCTTTTAAGGGTATTTTTTTTGTTGATTGTTCATTTATAATCCCATCTTAAAGGGCTAAGGTAATTTGATGTGTACTTTTAAGTCACTTCCTGAAGGGGCTTTTGCTTTCTTTAGATAGTTTGAGATTATTATTCCTAATCTTTTGTTTTTTAGGCAATTCATCTTCGTGATTAGCCAAACTCTAACTAAAGAAATTGGGCTCAAACAGCAGTCGAAAATTATAATCTGAGCCAAGCGTAGAACTGCGCCAAATCATCCCCTCGGTCGTTCATAGTCAGGGAAATTTGTCACTTTCTTCGGAGCTTAGCCTCGGTTTAATTTTCGCATTAATTTGGCTTTTTTCCTCTTTTGTGTATTTACTGTTAACAAATTACTTTATTTACTTTATTGAATTTCTCCCCATTTTTTTTCTTCTTATGTATGTATAATTTATTTTGTTTAATTCTATTATAAACTACTTAATTTACTATAGTTTAATTTTTTTGTGCTCACGATCCAAAAGTGGGTGGTAATAGATCACTTACAAGGTGAATCCATTATACAGACCTTGGCGCGAATTATAAGGTACAGTAGGCTCCTTAATTAGAGAAGTCGCCATGTTTACGATGAGACTCGAGATGACCAGATACCCCTCCCTTACAGAATGTTACTAAACGCATGGGTGCCAACGATCTCTACAATAGAGTTTGTTGGCGCCATTAGAACTTTGAATACCAGGCTCATTACTGCCATACTGGTTGCTAAAAGGTCATCTCATAGAAATCATTATAAAAGTCAAGTAGCAGAAGCTTTTTTTTAGGCACACTTCTCATCCACTCCAAAAAATCTCCCCTTTCAACATACGACTGCGCCTCAAAAAATGGCGTAGAACGAAGTTTAGAGCAACTATGTGAAAGGGAATGCTAAGTTCTAGGTTCTTTCACTCATACTTTCAATGGCACCAAACTCAATTATTTAACCTTTATTAAAGAGTTATTGAGCATATTGTTAGCAAAAAAGCATTTTAACATATCCTGGAAGAAACGGATTGCCATGTAGGCACATATTGCCATGCAATTTTAGCTACCTTTATTTCCCACCCAACAAAACTTTCACTAATTGTAGCTAAAGTCCTTGAATACATAAGCCTATTCAATAATGAGATGAACCATATATGGGTCGACCAAAATTCAAGCTATACTCTCTCTATAAACACAATTTACACCGAGCAAGCCTTACTCTCCCCCCACCAATTTCACTCGCCCTACCTTCAACAAATAGATGATCCTCCCCCATTTCATTAACTATTCCGTCCCTTTGGGATGCTGGAGCATGAATCACTCACGCAAAATTAATCCATCGATGAAAACTTAATTAGTTTTGATCTAATTCCTCAACTTCGCTCAACCTACGTTGATTAACTCTGCCATTATCTCACTGTTTTAATTTGCGACTTTTCCCAAGGTTCCTTGGGACCATAACTTCTTAATTTTCCAAGCTGTTGTTTGGCCAGTTTCACATGCTAGATCATTTATGAACCCAATCGTTTCCAACGTCAATCTCGAACCGCTTTGTGTAGAAAGCTATGCGCAAGCAATTTCGAGATCGGGTCTAGAGTTTTTTTCCATGTCCAAAGGTGAATTGACCCCGCCATATGAAACTCCCATATACACTATTTATAACTGCCGAAGATAGGTTCCGTTGTGTTTATGTTAACATAGTCGACCTTTTTCCCTAACTCCCACGAAGCGATTATATGCTATTTCACAGTCCTATGTGGCTACACTAAATGAGTGTAAGCTTTTCCTCTAAAGATATGACAGTCTATCAGCATTTTTCATTGGTTTCATATTGTTATTCAACTGGTCGCCAAGATCATAACGGACAAAGATTTACAATTCGTTAGGATTGTCAATTCAATTGTTTCAGCTAATAGCGACTCAACACATTTACATCACGCTACAAAATTCCCGTGGAAACGCGTTAATGGAAAGCGCAAACTGAACCTTCAAAGCCTCCCTCCTTTCAACAGTGCATTCCTGCTATAAGGCTATAAAACCTCCCATGGTGCACTTATCCATAACACTTTCACTCTAGTTAAATTGCCAATTCTCATTTGTCCAGATGTGGTACGGCTGCAGTTTACGCCTTCCTGGTGATTTTTTACACTAGTATCAGCGATATATTTAAAAATCAATTCATTTTACACTTGGAATCCAGAGTGAGTCAATTAAGACCTATACTATTTAGGGAACTGATGCAACAGGACTTCATTCTAGCACAATGAGAAAAGTGTATTTATGTTTTCGTAAGGATATACAAATACGCAAATGCTTACACACACTTACCCAGGCCCACGTAAGGTTGTGAAACGTAACATATACTCTTACGTTTTTCAAGAAAACATAAGTCAATTTAAAGCCCTTGTTTGTATCTTCAAGCCTTCCCTTAGATCCACGGTCATTTCAGATAAGTAGCGATCAAAATCTTTTTTCGACGCAATCATAGAAGTCACAGAAATGTGATTTGTAGTGTATCTCCATTATTACATCCACAACAGATATCATGATTAAGACCCTGTAAGAAGATCATTATGGCTGTACGTCCTATTTCCCTTTCCATGTACACACCTTTCGCCTCGTTTATTAATAGTCGCAGGAATAACTGGGATCCCATTTATCATTGTTTTCCTTTTTCATCTTATTGTCAATATTGATATTTCATTGATAACTTTAAAGTATTTACCTCATACAAAAACCTTCAATACTCAAGTAACCTGAAATCTCTATGCTTTAAACACATCTAACCTTCTCTTGACAAGAATTTAGTTTTACTACATTTAATAATTAAAAAACTATTTAACTAGCGATAGTTAATTTGTTGTCTTTCTGTCACAGGTGCCACATCTCCCTATATAAACGCTACAAATAACTTCTGACTCTAAATCCATCACTGATTCTCTATGTTGTGATAGAGGGGGTTCCTTTGTAATAAGAAGACAAAATTTGTGTAACTTGTTTTATATATATATATATATATTTTATAAAGTTGTTTGCAAGTATTTTCATATTGTAAGAAAATTCATTCTAATAACTTAGTTAATTTGTATCAATTTAGATTATTACAGTCAATATCAAATGTTACTTTGTTCATTTTACTTGAACATCTTTGCAAATTTTATATTTAATTTTCTTCTTATATCTAGTTATTTTTTAAATTATTATACAACTTTTGATCTTATCTTATTTTTTTGAGATAATTTAATCATGATGCATTCATAGCTAAAAGATAGAATTTTTTTTTTAATATTGTGGAAAGAAAAATAAATCTTGCATCCTTTTATATCGCTTCTGAGATTCTTGTTCAACATTAAATTTCCACCTTTCAAGGCACGTTCAAGCTCGTTAAATATATATACATATATATATGTTCGGAGTAAGGCCATGTAAAACACATGTGTTGTTAGTCAAAAGCTTTCCAAGCTTTCGAAAAAGAGCCATTTATTGAGCCTCAAAAGGAAGGAGCAAAGGATCAATGTTTTCCATAACTATATTTACGACAAGTCTTCGGCCTGCCTGCAGTCATCTTCGGGGAATACTGAATAATGCGGTATGGGAGATATATGTAGATGAATCGGCAGCAAGTCATTGCAAGATGGTTCCCTTCATTTGGTAGGGCCACTGATCAATACCTCACGCTGTCCCGCCGCCCTTCTCTTCCATTTCCCACAATATTTTGTATTCTGGAAGGAGAAGGAAAGACGGGGGGCCAATAATGGACGATGGGAGCAGAAAGAGATGAAATAGGGTGAAAACGAAAGTATAATAGGGGAGGATTTGATTTCAGATGACCTTCTTCTTTTAGCTCGAGTAGAATGGAATCGTTTCATTTTGCTGGTACCTAAGGATTAACGCGAAATCCAAACCCTAGCATGTATTTACCCTTTACTATTCCCATTTTACTCCTGCTCTACTGGAATATATTCGCAACTTCTGTAAATTTGTCGTATGAAGCGACCGATCTTTGTAGTATTTTATTCTTTCTTCCATTTATATGTGTTGTATATATAACTTATATGCCATTATCTGTATATATTTTCTGTTGCTACTGTTGTTTGTTTGTTAAAAGTGGACAGATGAGTCGACTTATATAGATTAATTATAAATAATTAGAACATTTTACAGAACCTTTCGTTGATGTTCAAAATAGTTTTTAAAGAATTAACAATGGGAAAACGGAAAGAGAATAAATAGTGAGCAACAATTTTAAGAAATTCGCAATACAATGCAGAAAGATTTACATTGAAAACAAATAGGAAAATGGAAAATAATTTATGTACGGAATGGAAGATCTTCGTATCTCCCATGGTATTATCTACTTTGGCCAAATTAGGCAATAGTTGAAATGTGACGATACTGTACAGTAGGATCTTTGGCTTACCTCCTGCATGATGATCCACTGCAAAATACTGCTCACATTCATTGCAGGCAAACCATCGCCTGCTCAATGAACCGGGCAGGTAATGTAGTTAACAGCGGATGCTAAGAAACTGCCTGGAGTCATTTAATGACTATGGCTACGTTCTTTATTCGAACCCTTTCTAATGACTCATCGCTTTAAAATTACAGGTAAAGATGAAGAAGAAAATAAATATAGAAGCAAACCAGTAGGCAATATAAAACTTTACAATAAAGACACACTCTACTATAAAGGCGGTGTATGATACCTCATAGAGACATAGTATCATTGCTTATAAAATTCTAGAATTAACCAATACATCAATCAAATAGTATTAAAAATTTAAATACTATTCACTACAAGTCATTTAGGCTTACAACCCCGTAAGGGGCGCGGCGATTTGCCATCCTGGCCGCCGTGCTGACGGGATCCAGCGCCCCGTCCGGCCCCAGCTCAGCTTCTCTTCCTTCCTTCAGATAGCCTGTATTCCTATCCTACCTCGTCGCTTTTCATACAACCTCTCCCACAACTTTCTCTGGTCAGCCTCTAATTTCACAGGATAGAAGCTGACCTTCTGCTCAGCCAATCGTCCCGGATCGGGGCTGAGGGGGGAGGGGACAATGTCCCCTAACCCCTGAGCTCCGGTCTGGGGTGGTTGGCTTTTAACAACCTGCTTCATCCACACCCATACCTTCCTCACATCCCTTTTCCTCTCGTCTTCAAAATCTATCCGTTTTACGCCGTGTTCAAGGTGGAGCCGCCATGCCGAAGGACTGCCAGGCCACCAGGCGGGAGGGGTGGTCCCAAATGGCGGCGCCTGGCTCTGCCGGGCCTGTAAGCACCTCTTGCAGTGCGGGCTACTGCAAGAGGTGGTAAGCGATTGCGTCCCGTACAACAAAGAGGGTCACCATGCCCAATGATGAAAAAAAAAACATCTCCCCTTAATTCCCCCTATAACAACAACGGAGCCGCCCTCGTGCAGCTCCACAGAAAAGATGGAGGTCCCCCCCCCTGTGCTTGCGCAGGGGACCCTCCATACCTCTTTAACCGGAGAGGAGGCTTACTCCTCTCCTACGCCTACGGGTGTAGAGGACTCCCCCTCACCCCCTTCTCTGGAGGTGCTTTCGGGCACCTCCCTATCTCCAGCGGCAGTCCCTCCTATGCTTTCTAAGGGGACTGCCAAGAAAGCCAGCAGGCACCCCGTAAGGGGGGCGGCGATTTGCCACTCTGGCCGCCGTGCTGACGGGATCCAGCACTCCATCCGGCCCCAGCTTAGCCTCTCTTCCTTCCTTCAAAACACTTGTTTCCTCTCTTTTCACACAACCTCTCCCACAACTTTCTCTGGTCAGCCTCTAATTTCACAGGGTAGATGCTGACCTTCCTTTCAGCCAACCGTCCCGCTGAGGGGGTGGGGGACAATGTTCCCTAACCCCTGAGCTCCAGTCTGGGGTGGCTGGTTTTTAACTACCTGCTTCATCCCCACCCATACCTTCCTCACATCCCTTTTCCTCTCCTCTTCACAATCTATTAATTTATACGCCGTGTTCAAGGTGGAGCCGCCATGCCAGTGGACTGCCAGGCCACCAGGTGGGAGGGGTGGTCCCAAATGGCGGCGCCTGGCTCTGCCGGGCTTGTAAGCACCTCTCGCATTTCGGGCTACTGCGAGAGGTGTGCGCGATTGAATCCCGTGTTTAAAAAAGGGGTCACCATGCCCAATGATGATAAAAAAAAACAAACCCAACCCTCAACTTCCCCTGTTCCAACGACGGAGCCGCCCTCGGGCAGCTCCAGCAAAAAAATGGAGGTTCCTCCCCCTGTGCTTGCACAGGGGACCCTCCATATTTCTCTAACCGGAGAGGAGGCTTACTCCTCTCCTTCGCCTACGGGTGTAGGGGACTCCCCCTCACCCCCTTCTCTGGAGGTGCTTTCGGGCACCTCCCTTTTCCCAGCGGCAGTCCCCTCTTTTCTTTCCAAGGGGACTGCCAAGAAAGCCAGCAGGCAGCCCTTAGCCAGCCGCTCCCCATAAAAGCGGATCGGTAGGGCAAACCCCCTTAGGGGGGAGAGGGAAGCCAGGCCCCTTCGGTCGCTGCCCTCAAAAGACCTGCTGGCAAGAATTTTAAACCTTGCTGGGGTCAAGGCCTGTGCCTCCCCACACAAGACTGGCGACACTGCCAAGGGGACCTGCGATGTCCTAAAATGGGATGGCCAACTGGAGGCCCCTCCTGTGATAAACATGGTCCTTGAGGATACCCAGCCTCAGACGGTAGGGCCTTCCATGGGGGGGAATTCGGGCTCGGCGCCAAGCACCGAACCCGAATCCGCCCCTATGCAAGGTCCTCCTCAAATGGCTAAGGGGTCCGAGGCAGTAAAAGGAGGGGAGGGATATCCTCCGACAGGTGCCCCCACGACAACCAGGACCTTCTCCATTTCGGAGAGGGACCTGGCTGAGGCCGGTCCATCTGGCCTGGGGGCTTCTGCCGGCGGAGGTGAAAAGCTTGTTCATTCCCCGCCCTCCTCTCCAAAAAAGAAAAAGACAAAAAAGACTAAAAAGACGAAAAAGACTCGGGGCTCCTCTCCATCCGCGGGGGCTGCGGGGACGGATGGGTCTGCTGCCACTTTGGTAGGCGACCAAGCCAAGATCAGCACATCCAGCCCCTCTTTCTCGTGTGCGGAGCCCCTGACTAAGACCAAGAGTGCACAGGGCGGAGCCTCGATGACATCGGGGCCCCTCATTCAGAGGTTACCTGGCGTTTTCGAGCCCGCTGGCTTCAAACGCTTCCTCGTTATCCGCTCCACTGATGGCACCATGTTGTCCAAGGGCAACATGATCCATCAGAGGAGAGGATTAGCTAGTGCAATTGGTAGAGAGCCGAAGGTGACCCGTTTCTCGGACGGCAGCCTTCTGGCGAATGCGGCGAATCCCGCCGAGGCGGCCAAGATAAGTGCTCTTCGGACACTTCAAGGCACCCCGGTGAGTGTGACGCTGCACTCTACCATGAACTTTGTGAAAGGAGTAGTTTATGCGAGGGAACTCGTTGACTACTCCATTGAGGACATCACCCTAGAGCTGGCCGACCATGGGGCGGTCAAGGTCGAACGTGTGATGAGAAAACAGGGAGGGGCTTCGAGACCCACCCCTACACTCTTCGTCACGTTCGACTGTGACAAGCTCCCTGAGTCGGTGCGTGCCGGTTGGTACCGCTACCGCGTGAAGGCATTCGTGCCACTGCCGCGGCGGTGCTATTACTGTCACCGCTTCGGCCATACGAATCGCTCATGTAGACGTGCAAAGTCGGGGTCACCCGAAGTCTGTGTAAATTGCTCCAAGGTCGCACACGATAAGTCCAAATCGTGTGTGGCCAAGTGTGTCAATTGCGGAGAGCCGCACCCTGCTTCTTCGAAGCAATGTGGTGCATATCTCCTGGAGAAAGAAATCCTGGCCGTTCAGGCCCAGGATAGACTCTCATTCCGCGAGGCTAAGGACTTGGTCCTGGCGCGCCCAGCTCTGCCTGGGACGTCATATGCCTCAGTAGTTCGAAAGGCACCCTCTGCTCCTGGCCCATCCAGGCCAACGAGCATGGTTGTTTCTGCGCCCATTCGGAGCCCTTCTGCGGGCTCTACCCAACCCGGGCGCTCCCCTGGTAAAGCTGGCGGCAAAAAGGGTTCATACCCAGCCCCGGCTAAAACCAGGGCTCCCCCCTCTTCCCCCAGCGTGACCGTTTCCCGCAAGGCGAAACGGCCACGCGCCTCCACCGACCCCGTAAGTAGCATGGCGATTTGCCATCCTGGCCGCCGTGCTGACGGGATCCAGCGCCCCGTCCGGCCCCAGCTTAGCCTCTTTTCCTTCCTTCAGATAGCCGTATTCCTATCCTACCTCGTCGCTTTTCATACAACCTCTCCCACAACTTTCTCTGGTCAGCCTCTAATTTCACAGGGTAGAAGCTGACCTTCTTCTCAGCCAATCGTCCCGGATCGGGGCTGAGGGGGGAGGGGACAATGTCCCCTAACCCCTGAGCTCCGGTCTGAGGTGGTTGGCTTTTAACAACCTGCTTCATCCCCACCCATACCTTCCTCACATCCCTTTTCCTCTCGTCTTCAAAATCTATCCGTTTTACGCCGTGTTCAAGGTGGAGCCGCCATGCCGAAGGACTGCCAGGCCACCAGGCGGGAGGGGTGGTCCCAAATGGCGGCGCCTGGCTCTTCCGGGCCTGTAAGCACCTCTTGCAGTGCGGGCTACTGCAAGAGGTGGTGAGCGATTGCGTCCCGTAAAACAAAGAGGGTCACCATGCCCAATGATGAAACAAAAAAACATCTCCCCTTAATTCCCCCTATAACAACAACGGAGCCGCCCTCGTGCAGCTCCACAGAAAAGATGGAGGTCCCCCCCCCTGTGCTTGCGCAGGGGACCCTCCATACCTCTTTAACCGGAGAGGAGGCTTACTCCTCTCCTACGCCTACGGGTGTAGGGGACTCCCCATCACCCCCTTCTCTGGAGGTGCTTTCGGGCACCTCCCTATCTCCAGCGGCAGTCCCTCCTATGCTTTCTAAGGGGACTGCCAAGAAAGCCAGCAGGCAGCCCATTGCCGACCGCCCCTCGTACAAGCGGCTCAGGAGGGCAAACCTCCTTAGGGGGGAGAGGGAAGCCAGGCCCCTTCGGTCGCTTCCCTCAAAAGACCGGCTGGCAAAAATATTAAACCTTGCCGGGGTCAAGGCCTGTGCCTCCCCACTAAAGACTTATGACGCTGCCAAGGGGACCTGCGATGTCCTGGGAGGGGATGGCCAACTGGAGGCCCCTCCTGTGATAGACATGGTCCTTGAGGAAAACCAGCCTCAGACGGTAGGGCCTTCCATGGGAGGGAATCCGGGCTTGGCGCCAAGCACCGAACCCGAATCCGCCCCTATGCAAGGTCCTCATCAAACGGCTGTGGATTCTCAGGCAGGACAAGGAGGGGAGGGATCTCCTCCGGATCAATCCCCTGCGCCCACCGGAACCTTCTCCATTTCAGAGAAGGACCTGGCTGAGGCCGGTCCATCTGGCCTGGGGGCTTCTACCGGCGGGGGTGAGAAGCGGGTTCATTCCCCGCCCTCCTCTCCTAAAAAGAAGAAAAAGACAAGAAAGACGAAAAAGACTCGGGGCTCCTCTCCATCCGCCGAAGCTGCGGGGACTGATGGGTCTGCTGCCACTTTGGTAGGCGACCAAGCCAAGATCGGCAAATCCGGCCCCTCTACCCCCTCGTGTGCGGAGCTCCTGACCAAGACTAAGACGAAGAATGCACAGGGCGGAGCCTCGATGACATCGGGGCCCCTCATTCAGAGGTTACCTGGCGTTTTCGAGCCCGCTGGCTAGAAACGCTTCCTCGTTATTCGCTCCACTGATGGCACCATGTTGTCTAAGGGCAACATGATCCATCAGAGGAGAGGATTAGCTAGTGCAATTGGTAGAGAGCCGAAGGTGACCCGTTTCTCGGACGGCAGCCTTCTGGCGAATGCGGCGAATCCCGCCGAGGCGGCCAAGATAAGTGCTCTTCGGACACTTCATGGCACCCCGGTGAGTGTGACGCCGCACTCTACCATGAACTTTGTGAAAGGAGTAGTTTATGCGAGGGAACTCGTTGACTACTCCATTGAGGACATCACCATAGAGCTGGCCGACCATGGGGCGGTCAAGGTCGAACGTGTGATGAGAAAACAGGGAGGGGCTTCGAGACCCACCCCTACACTCTTCGTCACGTTCGACTGTGACAAGCTCCCTGAGTCGGTGCGTGCCGGTTGGTACCGCTACCGCGTGAAGGCATTCGTGCCACTGCCGCGGCGGTGCTATTACTGTCACCGCTTCGGCCATACGAATCGCTCATGTAGACGTGCAAAGTCGGGGTCACCCGAAGTCTGTGTAAATTGCTCCAAGGTCGCACACGATAAGTCCAAATCGTGTGTGGCCAAGTGTGTCAATTGCGGAGAGCCGCACCCTGCTTCTTCGAAGCAATGTGGTGCATATCTCCTGGAGAAAGAAATCCTGGCCGTTCAAGCCCAGGATAGACTCTCATTCCGCGAGGCTAAGGACTTGGTCCTGGCGCGCCCAGCTCTGCCTGGGACGTCATATGCCTCAGTAGTTCGAAAGGCACCCTCTGCTCCTGGCCCATCCAGGCCAACGAGCACGGTTGTTTCCGCGCCCATTCGGAGCCCTTCTGCGGGCTCTACTACACCCGGGCGCTCCCCTCGTAGAGCTGGCGGCAAAAAGGGTTCACACCCAGCCCCGGCTAAAACCAGGGCTCCCCCCTCTTCCCCCAGCGTGACCGTTTCCCGTAAGGCGAAACGGCCACGCTCCTCCACAGAGTCGTTAGACTCACAGGAGGCAACACCCCTTGAAGATGGTCGCTAGGCCATCTTCGGGGGTTTCTAAAGCTGTCCCCCGAAAGGAGGACAGCAACAAAGGAGCTTCGGCTCCTTCGCCCACGCCACGAGGTGGATCGAGTGGCTCGGAGACGGTGGTTCCTCGAAAAGAGGGCCCCCCGCCTCCGAAGCCGCAGCGCCTGCCTAAGGTTTCGAGGCGGAGGGAGGAAAAGACTCGCATGGCGAGGTCAACCTCCCCCAATAAGTCCTCGAAGGCGACAGCGCCTCCAGCGCTTTGTCCGGCCAACAGCTCCCGGGGTTCTGCCCCTGGGAAGCGTACGGCCATTCCCGTGAGAGTCATCAGTTCGAGGAGGGCCCCCGCGTCTCCTCCGAGCTAGGCCTGGAGGGCATATTCCTTCAATGGAATTGCCGTGGACTCCGGGCCAACTGGAAGAAGCTGCGGAGGCTCGCCTCGTCCCGTTCCCCGTTAGCTATTTTTTTGCAGGAGACCATGCTAGGCGCGTGCCCACTGCCTGCCCTCCCGGGGTATAAGGGTCTTGCAACCCCACCACCGCGGGACGGCCGGGCTGGGTGATGCGCGGTTTACACCCGGCATGATGTCTCCGTTCTTCCTTTCTCTTTAGATACCTCCTTACAGGCAGTGGCTGTGCAGCTGCACCTGGATAGGAGGTATACTATTATTTCTGCGTACATTCCACCGTCAGCTGACTTCGACGCGGGGGACTTCCGCCGCGTCGTGGCACGGTTGCCGAGGCCCTATCTCTTGCTTGGAGATCTGAACGGCAGGCATCCTTTCTGGGGAGATTACACCATAAATCCCAGGGGACAAGTCCTTGCCGATCTGATAGAAGAGCTTGAGATGGGTGTCCTAAACGTGGATGAGTTTACGCATCACTGTCCGAGAACCGCTTCATTTTCTTGCCTTGACCTATCTTTGTGCTCTTCGGATGCACAGCTTGATTTTGATTGGGGGGTGGTCGATGACCTCCATGGTAGTGATCACTTTCCCATTCAAATATCATTTTCAGGGCAACTGCCGCCTGAGAGACCACCTCGGTGGTGCTTGGCACGGGCGCGGTGGCCTGCATTTCAGGAAATGACTGAATTCTCTATCTTAGTCGAGGAGTTTAGGTCGGTAGATGAGGCCGTTGAGTTCTTCTCCGGCAACCTTATCGCCGTGGGCCTGACTACTATTCCTAGGACGTCTGGCTGTTTTGCACGCCGACCACTCCCATGGTGGTCGGCCGAGTGTGAGACGGCCCTCAAACAGAAGCGTTATGCCTACATGCGCTATAAGCGCCGCCCGAACGATTTCACTGTCGCTGAATCTCGTCGAGCTAGGGCTAGGTTCTGGTATATTTCGAAGCACGCCCTCCGCTCTTCTTGGCTGGCATACGTGTCTTCACTTAACGGGAAGACCCCTTCAGCTTAGGTGTGGAAGCGAGTCAAAAGGATTCGGGGCAAGTTCTCGCAGGACCCCCCTCCCGTTCTCCAGGAGAATGGGACCGCAATCTCGGACCCCTCGTCCGTGGGGAGTCCTTCGCGCCTGCTTTTTCTGCATTCTCTTGCCGTGATGCTGCGCCGCCAGCATTCAATGCACGTCGTGATGTCGCGAAAGGCCGCCGGCTGGTCTTTACCTCCAGAGGTGGAGAACCCTTCAACGACAAGTTTAATGTAAGCGAGTTACGTTCCGCTCTCGCTTCGTGCGCGGACACCACCCATGGTCCGGACGATGCCCCGTACGCCATGCTTTGACACCTAGGTGAGCAAGGCATGGCCTTTCTGTTAGATTTGTTTAACAGGATCTGGGTGGAAGGTCTTCTCCAGACTCCTGGCGAATCGCTACTGTGCTTGCCTTTCGCAAACCGGGGAGAGATCACTCTACTCCGACTGGTTTCCGCCCAATCTCTCTAACCTCTTGCGTGTGCAAGTTGATGGAGAAATTGGTAAATGTTAGATTAGCCTTTTTCCTGGACAGCGGAGGCCATCTGTCTTGCGCAAAGTGCGGCTTCCGCCAGTTCCACTCCACGTCGGATGCTCTGCTCCGAATGGCAAATGCCGTCTGCGAGGCTTTCCTTCGTAGACAGCACTACGCCACGGTGTTTTTCGATCTGGAGAAGGCCTATGATACCGCATGGCGAAACGGAATAATGGAGACTCTCCACACGATGGGCGCGAGGGGACGCGTCCCAATTTTTATATCTGAATTTTTGCGAGATCGTCGATTCCGCGTACGGGTGGGGGGGGGCCCTCTCTGGCCCAAAGGAGCAGGAAGAGGGTGTCACGCAGGGAAGTGTCCTCAGTGTCACACTCTTTGCCCTGAGCATCAACAGAATCACCTCGGTGCTGCCGGAAGATGTTCTAACTACGCTCTACGTGGACGACCTTTCGATCTCTTTTGGCGCGGCCTAGATGCCAACTCTGGAGCGTCGACTCCAACAGGCATTGAACCGCGTCTCTCGCTATGCCGAAGCGCACAGGTTTCGGTTTTCTTTGGCCAAGACTGAGGTGGTGCACTTCTGCCGCCATCCATGGCTTCACCCAGCCTCAGATTTATTTCTTAAAGGAGGGCGCCTGGATGTGGTTGAGTAGCACCGTTTCCTTGGTCTTGTATTCTACCCCCCGTAAGGGGCGCGGCGATTTGCCATCCTGGCCGCCGTGCTGACGGGATCCAGCGCTCCGTCCGGCCCCAGCTTAGCCTCTCTTCCTTCCTTCAGATAGCCCGATTTCTCCCCTACCTCGTCGCTTTTCATACAACCTCTCCCACAACTTTCTCTGGTCAGCCTCTAATTTCACAGGGTAGAATGCTGACCTTCTTCTCAAGCCAACCACCCCGGATCGGGGCTGAGGGGGGGAGGGGACATTGTTCCCTAACCCCTCAGCTCCGGTTCGGGATGGGGTTTTTTTTAACAACCTGCTTCATCCCCACCCACATCTTCCTCACATCCCTTTTCCTCTCCTCTTCACAACCTATATTTTTTACGCCGTGTCCAAGGTGGAGCCGCCATGCCGAAGGACTGCCAGGCCACCAGGCGGGAGGGGTGGTCCCGAATGGCGGCGCCTGGCTCTGCCGGGCTTGTAAGCACCTCTCGCAGTGCGGGCAACTGCGAGAGGTGATGAGCTATTGCGTCCCGTAATCAAAAGAGGGTCACCATGCCCATGTATGAAAAAAACCAAAAACCCCAACCCCCAACTTCCCCAAAAACATCTACGGAGCCGCCCTCGGGCAGCTCCACCGAGAAAATGGAGGTCCCCCCCCTTGTGCTTGCGCAAGGGACCCTCCATAATTCTTTAACCGGAGAGGAGGCTTACTCCTCTCCTACGCCTACGGGTGTAGGGGACTCCCCCTCACCCCCTTCTCTGGAGGTGCTTTCGGGCACCTCCCTATCTCCAGCGGCAGTCCCTCCTTTGCTTTCTAAGGGGACTGCCAAGAAAGCCAGCAGGCAGCCCATTGCCGACCGCCCCTCGTGCAAGCGGCTCGGTAGGGCAAACCACCTTAGGGGGGAGAGGGAAGCCAGGCCCCTTCGGTCGCTTCCCTCAAAAGACCTGCTGGCAAGAATTTTGAACCTTGCCGGGGTCAAGGCCTGTGCCTCCCCACACCACCTGACTAGTGACAATACTGCCAAGGGGACCTGCGATGTCCTGGGAGGGGATGGCCAACTGGAGGCCCCTCCTGTGATAGACATGGTCCTTGAGGAGACCCAGCCCCAGACGGTAGGGCCTTCCATGGGGGGGAATTCGGGCTCGGCGCCAAGCACCGAACCCGAATCCGCCCCTATGCAAGGTCCTCCTCAAATGGCTGAGGGCTCCGAGGCAGTAGAAGGAGGGGAGGGATCTCCTCCGACAGGTGCCCCTACGACAACCAGGACCTTCTCCATTTCGGAGAGGGACCTGGCTGAGGCTGGTCCATCTGGCCTGGGGACTTCTGCCGGCGGAGGTGAAAAGCGGGTTCATTCCCCGCCCTCCTCTCCTAAAAAGAAAAAGACTAAAAAGACTCAAAAGACGAAGAAGACTCGGGGCTCCTCTCCATCCGCGGGGGCTGCGGGGACGGATGGGTCTGCTGCCACTTTGGTAGGCGACCAAGCCAAGATCGGCACATCCGGCCCCTCTACCCCCTCGTGTGCGGAGCCCATGACTACGACTAAGACCAAGAATGCACAGGGCGGAGCCTCGATGACATCGAAGCCCCTGATTCAGAGGTTACCTGGCGTTTTCGAGCCCGCTGGCTTCAAACGCTTCCTCGTTATTCGCTCCACTGATGGCACCATGTTGTCCGAGGGCAACATGATCCATCAGAGGAGAGGATTAGCTAGTGCAATTGGTAGAGAGCCGAAGGTAACCCGTTTCTCGGACGGGAGCCTTCTGGCGAATGCGGCGAATCCCGCCGAGGCGGCCAAGATAAGTGCTCTTCGGACACTTCATGGCACCCCGGTGAGTGTGACGCCGCACTCTACCATGAACTTTGTGAAAGGAGTAGTTTATGCGAGGGAACTCGTTGACTACTCCATTGAGGACATCACCCTAGAGCTGGCCGACCATGGGGCGGTCAAGGTCGAACGTGTAAAGAGAAAACAGGGAGGGGCCTCGAGACCCACCCCTACACTCTTCGTCACGTTCGACTGTGACAAGCTCCCTGAGTCGGTGCGTGCCGGTTGGTACCGCTACCGCGTGAAGGCATTCGTGCCACTGCCGCGGCGGTGCTATTACTGCCACCGCTTCGGCCATACGAATCGATCATGTAGACGTGCAAAATCGGGGTCACCCGAAGTCTGTGTAAATTGCTCCAAGGTCGCACACGATAAGTCCAAATCGTGTGTGGCCAAGTGTGTCAATTGCGGAGAGCCGCACCCTGCTTCTTCGAAGCAATGTGGTGCATATCTCCTTGAGAAAGAAATCCTGGCCGTTCAGGCCCAGGATCGACTCTCATTCCGCGAGGCAAAGGACTTGGTCCTGGCGCGCCCGGCTCTGCCTGGGACGTCATATGCCTCAATAGTTAGAAAGGCACCCTCTGCTCCTGGCCCATCCAGGCCAACGAGCACGGTTGTTTCCGCGCCCATTCGGAGCCCTTCTGTGGGCTCTACCCAACCTGGGCGCTCCCCTGGTAAAGCTGGCGGCAAAAAGGGTTCATACCCTGCCCCGGCTAAAACCAGGGCTCCCCCCTCTTCCCCCAGCGTGACCGTTTCGCGTAAAGCGAAACGGCCACGCGCCTCCACCGAGTCGTTAGACTCACAGGAGGCAACACCCCTGAAGATGGTCGCTAGGCCATCTTCCGGGGTTCCTAAAGCTGTTCCCCGAAAGGAGGACAGCAACAAAGGAGCTTCGGCCCCTTTGCCCACGCCCCGAGGTGGAGCGAGTGGCTCGGAGACGGTGGTTCCTCGAAAAGAGGGCCCCCCGCCTCCGAAGCCGCAACGCCCGCCTAAAGTTTCGAGGCGGAGGGAGGAAAAGACTCGCATGGCGAGCCCAACCTCCCCCAATAAGTCCTCGAAGGCGACAGCGCCTTCAGCGCTTTGTCCGGCCAACAGCGCCCGGGGTTCTGCCCCCGGGAAGCGTACGGCCATTCCCGTGAGGGTCTTCAATTCGAGAAGGGCCCCCGCGTCTCCTCCGAGCTAGGCCTGGAGGGCATATTCCTTCAATGGAATTGCCGTGGACTCCGGGCCAACTGGGAGGAGCTGCGGAGGCTCGCCTCATCCCGTTCCCCGTTAGCTATTTTTTTGCAGGAGACCATGCTAGGCGCGTGCCCCTTTCCTGCCCTCCCGGGGTATAAGGGTCTTGCGACCCAACCACCGCGGGACGGCCGGGCTGGGGGATGCGCGGTTTACACCCGGCATGATGTCTCCGTTCTTCCTTTCTCTTTAGATACCTCCTTTCAGGCAGTGGCTGTGCAGCTGCACCTGGATAGGAGGTATACTATCATTTCTGCGTACATTCCACCGTCAGCTGACTTCGACGCGGGGGACTTTCGCCGCTTCGTGGCACGGTTGCCGAGGCCCTATCTCTTGCTTGGAGATCTGAACGGCAGGCATCCTCTCTGGGGAGATTACACCATAAATCCCAGGGGACAAGTCCTTGCCGATCTGATCGAAGAGCTTGAGATGGGTGTCCTAAACGTGGATGAGTTTACGCATTACTGTCCGAGAACCGCTTCATTTTCTTGCCTTGACCCATCTTTGTGCTCTTCGGATGCACAGCCTGATTTTGATGGGGGGTGGTCGATGACCTCCATGGTAGTGATCACTTTCCCATTCAAATATCATTTTCAGGGCAACTGCCGCCTGAGAGACCACCTCGGTGGTGCTTGGCGCGGGCGCGGTGGCCTGCATTTCAGGAAATGACTGAATTCTCTATCTCAGTCAAGGAGTTTAGGTCGGTAGATGAGGCCGTCGAGTTCTTCTCCGGCAACCTCATCGCCGTGGGCCTGACTACTATTCCTAGGACGTCTGCCCGTTTTGCACGCCGACCACTCCCATGGTGGTCGGCCGAGTGTGAGACGGCCCTCAAACAGAAGCGTTATGCCTACATGCGCTATAAGCGCCGCCCGAACGATTTCACCGTCGCTGAATTTCGTCGGGCTAGGGCTAGGTTCCGGTATATTTCGAAGCACGCCCGCCGCTCTTCTTGGCGGGCATACGTGTCTTCACTTAACGGGAAGACCCCTTTAGCTGAGGTGTGGAAGCGAGTCAAAAGGATTCGGGGCAAGTTCTCGCAGGACCCCCCTCCCGTTCTCCAGGAGAATGGGACCGCAATCTCGGACCCCGCGTCCGTGGCGGAATCCTTAGCGACCGCTTTTTCCGCATTCTCTAGCCGTGATGCTGCTCCGCCAGCATTCAATGCACGTCGTGATGTCGCGGAAGGCCGCCGGCTGGACTTTACCTCCAGAGGCGGAGAACCCTTCAACGACAAGTTTACTGTGAGTGAGTTGCGTTCCGCTCTCGCTTCGTGCGCGGACACCGCCCATGGTCCGGACGATGTCCCGTACGCCATGCTTCGACACCTGGGTGAGCGAGGCATGGCCTTTCTATTAGATTTGTTCAACAGGATCTGGGTGGAAGGTCTCCTCCCAGACTCCTGGCGAATTGCTACTGTGCTCGCCTTTCGCAAGCCGGGGAGAGATCACTCTACTCCGACCGGTTTCCGCCCAATCTCTCTAACCTCTTGCGTGTGCAAGTTGATGGAGAAATTGGTAAATGTTAGATTAGCCTATTTCCTGGACAGCGGAGGCCATCTGTCTTCTGCACAGTGCGGCTTCCGTAAGTTCCACTCCACGTCGGATGCTCTGCTCCGACTGGAAAATGCCGTCTGCGAGGCTTTCCTTCGTAGACAGCACTACGCCACGGTGTTTTTTGATCTGGAGAAAGCCTATGATACCGCATGGCGATACGGTATCTTGGAGACTCTCCACACGATGGGGGCGAGGGGACGCCTCCCAATGTTTATATCTGAATTTTTGCGAGATCGTCGATTCCGCGTACGGGTGGGGGGAGCCCTCTCCGGCCCAAAGGAGCAGGAAGAGGGTGTCCCGCAGGGAAGTGTCCTCAGTGTCACACTCTTTGCCCTGAGCATCAACGGCATCACCTCGGTGCTGCCGGAAGATGTTCTCGCTACGCTCTACGTGGACGACCTTTCGATCTCTTTTGGCGCGGCCCAGATGCCAACTCTGGAGCGCCGACTCCAACAGGCATTGAACCGCGTCTCTTGCTATGCCAAAGCGCACAGGTTTCGGTTTTCTTTGGCCAAGACTAAGGTGGTGCACTTCTGCCGCCATCCACGGCTTCACCCCGACCCAGATTTGTTTCTTAATGGGGTGCGCCTGGATGTGGTTGAGTCGCACCGTTTCCTTGGTCTTGTATTCGACCGACGCCTCACCTGGGAGGCTCACATTCGCAGCCTTAGGGTCTCTTGTACCCGCGCCATGGACATTCTCCGTTCCGTGACGTTCAGCGCTTGGGGCGCTGATAGGGCTACCGCCTTACTTTTTTATCGATCCTTTGTTCGCTCGAAGCTCGACTACGGATGCGAGTTTTATGCATCCGCAGCCGAGCGTTTATTGCGGAAGGTGGATTCGATCCACCACACCGGCCTTCGCCTTGCGACCGGTGCCTTCCGCACTTCCCCCATTGAGAGCCTGTTGGTCGATGCTGGGGAGATGCCACTCGCTCTGCGCCGCGTGCAGTGCATCACTCGCCTGTACGCGCGAGCCCGGCGCCTCCCCCAGTCGCCAACAGCTCTCACTGCATCCGCAGCTGATCTCGATGGTGCCTATGCCGCCGAGAGACGCCAGTCATACCCTAAGCCCTTTGGGTTTAGGGCCAGGAAACTCCTTCGAGAGGTAGATATAGCTCTCGGGCCGGTGGCGCCCCTGGTTCTGCCCAGGACGCCACCCTGGAGGGTACCACATTTGGCTATTTGTCGCCACGCCTCTGCTCCCAAAGCTTGTACTGCGCCGGGAGTATTGCGTTCGATCTTTTTGGAGCACACATCGTGTCACGCTGGTACCGTGCCAGTGTATACGGATGGCTCCAAGTCCCAAGAGGGGGTCGGCTTCCACGCCGTATCCCCTCTGTTTGAAGTCAGCGGGGCTCTACCAGGCGCTGCGTCTGTCTTCACGGCCGAGCTGGTGGCAATACACCACTCGGTACGGGAGATTACGCGACGTGCCCGGTTCGGAGACCGGATTGTGATTTATAGCGACTCACAAAGCGCCCTGAGTGCTCTCGGGGCATTGGAATCTCCGCATCCCCTGGTTCGCGAAATCCGTGACGCCACGGTTTTGGCGAGCCGGGCAGATGTCGAGATTATCTTCTGCTGGGTTCCTGGACATGTAGGAATTGCGGGGAATGAGCGCGCCGATGAGGGCGCCAAAGAGTCCGCGAGGACTCTGCGACCGGACCAGCGTTTCGCTCTTCCTCACACCGACTACATGGCAGGAATACGGGAAGCTCTTCGGACTGCTTGGCAAAGAAGATGGGAGACGGTCGAGGGGAACTTAAAGTTGCGTGCCATTGCGCCGCGACTGTTCCCATGGACCTATCCCCCAATGCCGCGGCGGCTTCAGGTTGCTTTCTGTCGTCTTCGAATCGGACACACTCGTTTGACGCATCGTTACTTGGTGGAGCGCTCGCATGTGCCCTATTGCAACGACTGCGTCGTCCCCCAGACTGTTCGGCATATTCTTGTCGAATGTCCCAGTCTGGGTGATCTTCGCGCACGATACCTGTCTCGGTACCGGGATGGGCGGGGTCGCTACCGCCTGTCCCTTGTACTCGGGACGAGTGCGTGCACCATGACTGGTGGACTTATTGACTTTTTGGGGGAGGCCGGCCTTCTCCCCTTTATTTAAGGTTCCTTTTTTTGTTATTGTTTTGTTTTAGATTGCACTCTCCTGCACCGGGGTGAGGGGGACCTCCCCCCGCTGCCGGAGATTGCTTCGATTGTTAAGTTTTTCAAATTTATATTGATTGTTAAGTTTTCTTTTTTTAACTTTAAAGTAGCCTAATTCTAGGCTTTCGTGTTTTTCGGCGACTTATGCCCAAGTGGGTAGTTGCCAGATGGGCTCTATAAAAAAAAAAAAAAAAAAAATTGTATTCTACCAACGCCTCACCTGGGAGGCTCATATTTGCAGCCTTAGGGTCTCTTGTACCCGCGCCATGGACATTCTCCGTTCCGTGACGTTCAGCGCTTGGGGCGCTGATAGGGCTAACGCCTTACTTTTTTATCGATCCTTTGCTCGCTCGAAGCTCGACTACGGATGCGAGTTTTATGCATCCGCAGCCGAGTGTTTATTGCGGAAGGTGGAATCGATCCACCACACCGGCCTTCGCCTTGCGACCGGTGCCTTCCGCACTTCCCCCATTGAGAGCCTGTTGGTCGATGCTGGGGAGATGCCACTCGCTCTGCGCCGCGTGCAGTGCATCACTCGCCTGTACGCGCGAGCCCGGCGCCTCCCTCAGTCGCCAACAGCTCTCACTGCATCCGCAGCTGATCTCGATGGTGCCTATGCCACCGAGAGACGCCAGTCATACCCCAAGCCTTTTGGGTTTAGGGCCAGGAAACTCCTTCCAGAGGTAGATATAGCTCTCGGGCCGGTGGCGCCCCTGGTTTTGCCCAGGACGCCACCCTGGAGGGTACCACATTTGGCTATTTGTCGCCACGCCTCTGCTCCCAAAGCTTGTACTGCGCCGGGAGTATTGCGTTCGACCTTTTTGGAGCACACATTGTGTCACGCTGGTACTGTGCTAGTGTATACGGATGGCTCCAAGTCCCAAGAGGGGGTCGGCTTCCACGCCGTATCCCCTCTGTTTGAAGTCAGCGGGACTCTACCAGGCGCTGCGTCTGTCTTCACGGCCGAGCTGGTGGCAATACACCACTCGGTACGGGAGATTACGCGACGTGCCCGGTTCGGAGACCGGATTGTGATTTATAGCGACTCACAAAGCGCCCTGAGTGCTCTCGGGGCATTGGAATCTCCGCATCCCCTGGTTCGCGAAATCCGTGACGCCACGGTTTTGGCGAGCCAGGCAGATGTCGAGATTATCTTCTGCTGGGTTCCTGGACATGTAGGAATTGCGGGGAATGAGCGCGCCGATGAGGGCGCCAAAGAGTCCGCGAGGACTCTGCGACCGGACCAGCGTTTCGCTCTTCCTCACACTGACTACATGGCAGGAATACGGGCAGCTCTTCGGACTGCTTGTCAAAGAAGATGGGAGACGGTCGAGGGGAACTTAAAGTTGCGTGCCATTGCACCGCGACTGTTCCCTTGGACCTATCCCCCAATGCCGCGGCGGCTTCAGGTTGCTTTCTGTCGTCTTCGAATCGGACACACTCGTGTGACGCATCGCTACTTGATGGAGCGCTCGCCTGCGCCCTATTGCAACGACTGCGTCGTCCCCCAGACTGTTCGGCACATTCTTGTCGAATGTCCCAGTCTGGGTGATCTTCGCGCACGATACCTGTCCCGGTACCGGGATGGGCGGGGTCGCTACCGCCTGTCCCTTGTACTCGGGACGAGTGCGTGCACCATGACTAGTGGACTTATTGACTTTTTGGGGGAGGCTGGCCTTCTCCCTTTCATTTAACACAGTTTAATTGTTGTTGTTGTTTTTGTTATTGTTTTTGTTATTGCTTTTTTATTGTTATTTCGTTTTATTGTTTCCTGTTTAATTTTTAAAGTAGCCTAGAACTAGGCTGTTTGTTTACGGCGACTAATGCCTAAGTCGGCAGTCGCCAGATAGCCGCTTAATTAAAAAAAAAAAAATCCCCCCGCTGCCGGAGATTGCTTCGATTGTTAAGTTTTTCCAATTTATATCATTGTTAAGTTTTCATATTTTTACTTTAAATTAGCCTAGTTCTAGGCTGTCGTGTTCTTCGGCGACTTATGCCCAAGTGGGTAGTTGCCAGATGGGCTCCCTAAAATTAAAAAAAAAAAAATTCTCCGCGTGGGATCATTACTTCCCTTCACGTTTCTTCTCCTATATCCGCTATAGACCGAAGTGAACTGACGCATAATTGAATCGACTTTTGACAATTGAAATTCCAAACTTCAATTCCCCAGACAATCAGCTCAACATTAATTTATTGGTAAGTGGAGATTAACTGCCCTCTCTATTAAGATGTCTATCAGCATCAGACCCCTAATAAAATTCTGGTTTGTAACATTGTTTTTTCTTTAAATTTTTTTTTCTCTATTGTTAATTTTGTTGGCACTTGAAGATCACAGATATTTCCATTGAAATCTGACTTCGCAATAAATTGATCATAGACATCCTGCATATATATATATATATATATATATATATATATATATATATATATATATATATGAATCAAACAAACGGCAAAAAAACCGAAAACGGGAAATGTTTCTTCGCCAAAATTCCGTACAGGGGTGGGATTCGAACCGTGCACACTGAGGCAGCGAGCATCCACTTTAATCTCAATTAAATCATCTCTTAGGCCACTTGGCGACTAGAATGAACAAAATATCTTCCCCTTAAAAAAGCTTTTAAGCTACGAATCACAAGATCGATTGGGACTATGAAATAGAGAGAAAATTAATAGGGAATTCAGAGGACAAATGTGAATTGAGGTAAACACGCAGCGAATATACAATGTATAAAACTTTCATGACCACGAAAGAATGATGCAAATGAATCTTAGCCCAAGTGGCCGACGAGATGATTTAATTGAGATCAAAGCGGATACTTGCTCCCTCAGGAGTTAATGGCTATTTGCTTAGGGGTAAAAATTTTAGATTATCTTAGGGAAACTTATTTATCAGAAAATATAAGTAATCAACAAATTTTTGACACAATAATTTCGAATGATTCAAAGTTTTTTTGATTACTTACATTTTCTGATAAATAAGTTTCCATAAGATAATCTAAAATTTTGACCCCTAAGCAAATAACCATTAACTCCAAATTACAGATGCTCAATTTTTTGAGATAGGTGTTATTCTTGATTTTAAATAGATTAATTCAGATGTTTTTTGGTTTATAAAATAGCAGCAAGCCGGATGTCCTTCTTTGCTAGCATCACAAAAATTGTGCAGTTTAAAATTTTCCTTAAGTGTTTGGTATCTTGGAATTTTCTATGGAAAAGTTAAAGTCTTGCACTTTAATGATGTCTTTACAAAGTATATTCCATTCTTTAGTTTCTTCAGTTTCGTAGGGTTATTCCCAATTTCTCTCAAGAGCTACTACCTTAGCATAAATATTTTTAACTTAAAAGCAAGTGGAACAACAAAGATGGAATCATCTGAGTCTTTTCGATTTAGCTTCATGATTCAATCCATTATTTATTTGAAATAAAACTCGTCCTTATTTTCATTAAAAACAATACACTTTAACTTTATTTGCTTGTGGGTCTTCAGAACTTGAAACTTCATGTTTATTTAAAAGTCCCTGAAATTCATGGTGGTTAGAACCTCATTGATAAAGTCTTAAGTTATAGTTTATTAAGGTATTAACACTATAATTATATGAAGCCTAAAGGTCAGATAGATTATTATCATTTATAATTAAATTATCCATATAAAATATTTGAGAAATATAAGACGAGATTGATTCTCTTTCTTGATATAAAATATGGTGGAGAGACTGTTAAAGGAGGAATGGGCTGCTTTTATTTTCAAAGGTTACTGTTATAAGCGTAACAAAGTAAATTTTAAAATTATGTGGCTAATTAGAATTTTTAAGCCAAAGTATTTTATGTGTTTGACATCCATTTTAAGTTAAGTATTTATTTGGTAAATAAGCTTTTCAATAGCCCCAATCAAGAAATATCACCATGCCTGAGCTTTAAACAAAGCTTTGCTAAGTGAGCCAATAATGATGGGAATTTATTTACTGCATTATTTCTTGCAATGTCTTCTGGTTGTGGTTACCAGAGAGTTCTACCGCAATCCTAAATTACGTTATTTCCACATTTGATCTGACGACTGGAAAATGTGGCACGAAAGTACCATTTTCCAAAAGATCATCTGTTAGTGGGATTTCTTTTAGGATGTTGTCTTCAATTTGCTTATCAGTATAAGATGACAATAGATTTTCTTTAGCTTTTCAAGGTTTAATTCAGCCTATTTACTGCATATTTCGAAATATTTGAGTTATTCCAAGGTATATTAACTGCTAGCCTGCCATTCTCAACTCCAACACACTCCTCAATTTTTTGTATCAAGTCTTTATCCTTTTCCGAATGTTGTTCCTCAATAATACACAAGTTTTCTATCTGACTAAAACTGACAATCTATCATGATACCTCTTATAGGCTTAGAGTGTTCAAATTAGTAATAGCAAAATTAGTGCCCATACAAAAACTTAAATTAATTATCTCTTTGAAAGTTAGGCTCATCTGGGTAGTAATCAGATGGAGGACCATTTAACAAAATTCCTAATGGGGTATTGTAACACATAGCTTCATGAATTGATTCTATTTTCATAGCAAATATTTTATAAGTTAAAGCTCCTAAAATTAATTAAAAGTCAGAAACAATATAAGTATTATATTTATCCACTAGGTGATAGCCTTCAGAAGTCAGATAATCTTGAAGTTTAATTAAACTTTTTACCTCAAAACTTATGTTAATATCTTCAAATATAATAGCCTCTATTATTTTATATTTACTTAAGTTTCTAGGATCTTCCAAGTTTAGTAATGCAACTTTATAATTAGGTTGTTTCTTGTTACCGAAAAATTCAGTTATTAACAAACACCACACATTTTATATATATATATATATATATATTTATATATATATATATATATATATATATATATATATTTATATATATATATATATATATATATATATATATATATATATATATATATATATATATTTATTTATATATATATATATATATTTATATATATATATATATATATTTATATATATATATATATTTATATATATATATATATATATATATATATTTATATATATATATATATATATATATATATATATATATATATATATATATATATATATATTTATATATATATATATATATATATATATATATTTATATATATATATATATTTATATATATATATATATATATATATATATATATATATATATATATATATATATATATATATATATATATATATATTTATATATATATATTATATATATATATATATATATATATATATATATATATATATATATATATTTATATATTTATATATATATATATATATATATATATATATATATTTATATATATATATATATATATATATATATATATATATATATATTTATATATTTATATATATATATATATATATATATTTATATATATATATATATATATATATATATTTATATATTTATATATATATATATATATATATATTTATATATTTATATATATATTTATATATATATATATATATATATATATATATATATATATATATTTATATATTTATATATATATATATATATATATATTTATATATTTATATATATATTTATATATATATATATATATATATATATATATATATATATATTTATATATTTATATATATATATATATATATATATATATATATATATATATATTTATATATTTATATATATATATATATATATATATATATATATATATATATATATATATTTATATATTTATATATATATATATATATATATATATATATATATATATATATATATATATATTTATATATTTATATATTTATATATTTATATATATTTATATATTTATATATTTATATATTTATATATATTTATATATTTATATATTTATATATATATATATATTTATATATATATATATATATATATATATTTATATATATATATATATATTTATATATATATATATATATATATATATTTATATATATATATATATATATATATTTATATATATATATATATTTATATATTTATATATATATATATATATATATATATATATTTATATATTTATATATATATATATTTATATATTTATATATTTATATATATATATATTTATATATTTATATATATATATATATATATATATATTTATATATTTATATATATATATATATATATATATATATATATATTTATATATTTATATATATTTATATATTTATATATATTTATATATTTATATATATTTATATATTTATATATATTTATATATTTATATATATTTATATATTTATATATATATCCATATGGAGCTCGGCCGTGAAGCCTGCATTTAATATTGAGGATAAATCCCAGAGCCACGAGAAACGGATATAGCATCTTTTAATTTTTCACTACGTTTCGAAAACTACAAGTTTTCATCTTCAGGCTAGAATAAGTTTACAAAGTTAATATGTATGAAGAAAACTTAAAAAGGCCAACAAGACATTATTTTACAGGTGACCAATTACAGAATATCAGTAGAAAGTACTACAAGTTAAATTAAATATGACTTGGCAACAGTTAAATTTACTTTAAGACTGACTCAAAAATTAGTTCATAAATTTAAAGATTATTGCAGAAATTAATTACAAACTATAAGAAATTGACTTGGCATTATTTAGAGATAATAAATTTAAACTTTTTTTTTTTATTAAATTTTGTAAAGACTGTAAGAGTTAAAAACATTTAATATATAAACGGAAAATTTGGGTACTTACTAAAGCGGATCCATCCTAGAGAGTGAATGGTAGGTTTAACAAAGGGGCTAGTATATATAGGTTACATTGACGGTTGGTTTATTAAAAGGCAAACCAACTAACAAACTGTAGTTAAAATTAGTTAATTAATAATGATATTGCACTTAAATCTTCATCGAGTGTAGGTTTGTAGTGTTTTATATATATAGATTCGAGGGTTCTTAGGCAATGTTTGTTGTTGTTAAAGGCTAATACATTAAAATTCTCAATAGAAATGTTAGTTTTACAGCTTATGGTGTGTTCCCTAATAGGAGACTTTTCCTTTCTATTTAATATTTTGCTTGTGCGCCAACTAATCCCCATATGAGCAGAGAACCTAGCTCCAAGAGACCTAACAGTGCTACCAATGTAAGAGGCTCCAGTACAACTGGGACATTTAAATAAATAGACATTATCACTGCGGAACTCCAAAGAGATAGGATCTTTACTGTTAAAGATACTTCCTATTGATAGTTTGTTTATAAAAACTATTTTGGGGTTGATTTGGGGAAAATATCTTTTATAGCTTCTCAAACGTCCTCCCCCCTCCAATCTAAGCCCATTCCTTTATCTTCCTTTCTGTCAACCCTCACAATCAATTATATGATACGCTATCGGGGAGTATTTAAAGTCCCCAAACCTAATAAAACTCAGCATTATTTATGGGGCAGCGCGTGTTTTAGGGCACTTTTGGGCTAGATCATTTTCAAGCTTCAGTAAACCTTAAACTAAATTGATGTTTGAAACTAAACGGGCAACGCAGGTCGTCTTTCGTTGTAGAAAGGATTAACTAAAGATGGGCATTGGTCTCAAACAGTTTCCTTCAGTGATCAATTCTTGGTCAATTGTTGATTTCAATCTAATTAACAATTTTTTAACAATTTTTCAATAATTTAGTATCCCAAATTTCACTATTTACACATTACACAAAATGAGAAAATAGAGCATGAGATCGCTGTGTTGAATTAAGTTTACTAAGCAATTCAGAGAGCTAAAATCACTAAATTTCCCGAGAATAAGATTTATTTATAATACAGGGGATTTGAGGTAAATCTATACATATTGGGCACAGAAAAGTATACAATTTGTGTAACAAACGAAGCAATATACACTCAGGATAATTTATGCACAAATAGAACGATAGAAATAAAGTTGCGAAATCATTCAAAATGGCCACCATCTGCCTTCACAGCATTTTTATGGATGTAAAAGTGAATAATAAGGATAAATTTAAAATCATGCAACATTGAACAAATAAGAAAACATGAGCTTCTAACTTGACAATTGAAGATCAGATATTAATTTTTGCACACTAACCATTAGTTCAGTGAGGAAACCACCAATACATAGGACCCTAAATGGATTTATAGTTACATTACTTGACACTAACAAGAGAAAACCAAGGTGGGATGTGCGTCACAACTAAGTAAGTAGAAATCTTTAACAAAGTCGTAAAGATGGCGGAAAGATACAGCCAACGATACACCTCTTTTCTTTTGTTTAAAGAGGGTATGCAGATCCTTACGATGTCAGCTGCAACTTGGCTGCCCATGGTGCAACTACACCCTCTTCCAAGGTAAAAAATACTAGGAGAAAAAATAAATGAATTTCGAGAAAGGTAATAAATTTATTAACAAGGAGATTAATTTAATGGTATTATTATTACAAGGGTGTTTGTACGCCTCCTGTTCGCCACTACCTTACATATGGATCTGATTTCATTCAGTCAACATTTAAAAACCGAAACCATGCAAATGACAATCCCTCTCACCACACAACCGGGAGAAAAATTAACTCAATGACTTATATAAATTAATAAATAATTAAGGAAAGTAATGAGAAAAACTATTCGATGGAAGTGAAGCGAATTTATCAAATACGTCACCATCCGAACTCTCTTTCCTCACATCCTTTCCTACAATTCCAAATAAAATTCAGTTCAAGTTTAGACCATCGCTAAAGGAATGTCAGAATGCATGTTAACCTTTTCGTTTCTTTCTCTCATTAGTTATAATTTTCCTTTCTCTCCATTTTACTCTTTCCTCTTTAATAAGTGAGTGATCATCTGAAAACCTTTCCTTCACAGAATAGGGAAAGTACAAAAAATAATCATTAATCTTTTTCAAGCAAGGAGACGATGGCTCATCAGTAAAGGCAATGAAGCTTGTTTCATAGAATAGAGTCTGGCAATCTTTCATAAAACCTCTTCCGATATCAATATTTTTGAAATATTTTATTTCTGTTTTTCTCTATGACTTCTCTCCGATTTTTATTCTTTTTGAAGAAAACTTCTTTTTGATATATTTGCACAACAACATCTTAACTTCACTTTAAAAGAGGATTAATTTGAAAAATAGGCACTTGAGCCAGTCTTCTTTCTAGTTGCAGGATTCATAAGTTTAAGATTATATATATATATATATATATATATATATATATATATATATATATATATATATATATATATATATACTGATGATGCAGTAGTTCCTTAGGAACCTGATCCGTACTAGAAATTTCAAAGCCCATTTGATAGTTCACCCATTATAATTTCCTTACGTTTCGGTCATTAACAACGACCATCTACAATGAAGATGAAAATATTACCATGACATAAAATTGTAAAAAGAGGGCGAACAGATAAATATCGCTTATAAGACGAATATATGAAAATAGGAAAAATTATTAGCAAGTGATAGAAAAACATAAGTCTCACCAAGCAAGGCAAAAGTAAGACTTAATTAAAACAATAGGGGAGTAACTAATAATAATATAATGAAACTATGTAAGGGAAAAATCTAATTGCAAATATCATTTGAATTCAAAGAGTAACAAAAATGTTAAAAAAATAGACTATGAATCAAAACGAAACTCATTTTCCATCAAATTGTTTACTATATAAGAAAAAAGACTAACAAACAATCAATTAAATCCCTCTACTTAGCTTATGTCTTGGTTTGTTCCATCCATAATAATCAGTTATCTTATTAACTCTAACATTTTGAGGTCACTTTATGTCAAAATTTCTTTGTTTCGTTTTGGATTCTGTCTTTTGTTTTAAATATTAAAAAGATTGTCTCAGTTAGAATTCAAAAGATTTTCGCACTTAGATTTCCCCCTTAGTTTCATAGTTATTGTTCTTGTTAGTTATTCACTTATTGTTTAACATTTGCCTTTTGAGTCCAACTCATATTTATTGATCGCTTTGTCACCATCTTTACCCATTTTAATTTAATTGATTTGACTTATAATTTTTCATATTTTCATGTGTTCGTCTTTAAATTGATATTTTACTTCTTGACCTGTTTTTACACTTTTGTGTCACAGTAATACTTTCAACTTCATTGTATTCTTAATAGATGCTCATTCGCTGAAGATGGGCATTGTTAATGACATGACCGGACCGTACGGAAATTATCATTATCTTCATATTCCTATTACTATATGTGTATATATACATATATATATATATATATATATATATATATATATATATATATATATATATATATATATATATATATATATATATATGTAAAAATATTTCAAGAACGCGAAAGAATGATGACAATGAATCCAACAAACCGTAAGAAACAGAAAACGGAAAATTTTCCTTTGGAAATAATATATCCTAATTCGCAAAAATTCCGTACAGGGGTGTGATTCAAACCGTACATACTGAAGCAGCGAGCATCCGCTTTGATCTCAATTAAATCATCTCTTAAGCCACTTGGGCTAAGATTCCTTTGCATCAATCTTTCGTGCTCATGAAAGTTTTATACATTGTATATTCGCCGCGTGTTTACCTCAATTCACATTCGTCCTCTGAATTCCCTATTAATTTTCTCTCTATTTCATAGTCCCAATCGATCTTGCGATTCGTAGCTTAAAAGCTTGTTTAAGGGAAAGATATTTTGATCATTCTAGTAGCCAAGTGGCCTAAGAGATGATTTAATTGAAATCAAAGCGGATGCTCGCTGCCTCAGTGTGCATGGTTCGAATCCCACCCCTGTACCGAATTTTGGCGAATTAGGAAATATTATTTGCGAAGAAATATTTCCCGTTTTCTGTTTTTTTGCAGTTTGTTTGATTCCTATATATATATATATATATATATATATATATATATATATATATATATATAATATGTCGTAGAATGGACTCGCAACGATATACCATATATCACTATTCGTTGAGGGAACTTCTTTAATTATCTCTAGAGTGCGTTAATGTCTGGCGGCCGATATTATGTATCTTCGATATGCTTAAGAAGTGTAACTGAGCTCAAGGATAATAATATTGCTATCATTAATAAAATACAGTTTTATTAATAATAACTATCAACAAACACAAGACGGAAAATATTGACATAAACAGAGAATGGAAAGGGCCGTGGAGACTCGGGCTAATCCGAGGATTTAAAGGATATAAAAAGGTAAAACAAATATAGAGTTAAAGAGATGGGATGGTTCGATAAAGCATTCAAAGCACAGGATAGAATTGACAAAAGGGTTAAGTACTCAAAGGTGACGTTTGGCTTACGTAACTTTATGCTAGTGGTGCAGTGGAAGGTGGCGCGAAGGAATTTTCGGTCGGTTGGCGAGTTCCAGCTGGAGAGGGGAGATAAGATGATCCTGACGTGGCGTCTTGGGAATGAGAACCATTTCTCGGCGAACGGCTTGAAGAACAATGGCTGTTCTACGTTGTTCTCTTCTGAACAAAGGGAGGGGTGAGAACCGTCTCTTGTCTACGGGCTCAAGAATAATGGCTGTTCTAATGTTGTTCTCCTCTGAACAACAAGGGGGAAGGGTGAGAACCGTTTCTTGACGAAGGACTCAAAAGAACAATGGCTATTCTAATGTTGTTCTCCTCTGAACAACAAAGGGGAAGGGTGAGAACCGTTTCTTGGCGAAGGGCTCCTTGTTTAAACATTGACATCCGGTGGCTGTGATAAGGCGCCAAGCTTCGAATCGAAGATGCACGTGGGCAACATCGTGGGTTTAAATAATATGTGATAGGAGTTGAAATTAACGCAGCTTCAACTCGTTCTATCACAATATATATATATATATATATATATATATATATATATATATATATATATATATATATATATATATATATATATATATATATAAGGAATTAAACCACATTCTCCGAAGACAATTTAATTCAGAACAGTTTCGGTGTATCTCACACCCTTTTTCAACTGACACTGGATAGAAAATATAAGAAAAGTGCTTACAAACATAACACCGGGTCAGGTCGTGAAAGATCCACTCTTTTTTCCCCTAATCCCCTACTTGTGGCTAATCAGGGAGGGGAGGGGGAGGGGGTTAGGCCTAAACATAGTGAAGGGCTGACATTTTACTATTTTATTTATTTGCTTTCATATTACAGGATTAAAAGAAAATTGACCCTCAGATACGAAAGCAAATAAACAAAATAGTAAAATGTCAGCCCTTCAATATTTTTAGGCCTAACCCCCCCTACCTGATTAGCCACAAGTAGGGTAAGGGATAAAAAAGAGGGGATCTTTCACGACCTGACCCTGTCTTATGTTTGTAAGCA
Organism: Ceratothoa steindachneri; assembly: GCA_963969495.1. Classification (NCBI taxonomy): domain Eukaryota; kingdom Metazoa; phylum Arthropoda; class Malacostraca; order Isopoda; family Cymothoidae; genus Ceratothoa; species Ceratothoa steindachneri. Next base: position 126,717,289 of record OZ018328.1, read on the forward strand.
CTTTTCTTATATTTTCTATCCAGTGTCAGTTGAAAAAGGGTGTGAGATACACCGAAACTGTTCTAAATTAAATTTTCTTCGAAGAATGTGGTTTAATTCCTCATCTTTTCTTGCGATATTGCATTAATTTTAATCATATATATATATATATATATATATATATATATATATATATATATATATATATATATATATATATATATATATGCAGGATAAAACCATGCTGTCTATGATCAATTTATTGCGAAGCCAGATTTCAATAGAAATATCTGTGATCTTTAAGTTACAAAAAAATTAACAATAGAGAAAAAGATTTAAAGAGAAAATAATGTTACAAACCCGAATTTTATTAGGGGTCTGATGCTGATAGACATCTTAATAGAGAGGTCAGATTAAATCTCCGCTTACGAATAAATTAACGTTGAGTTGATCATCTGGAGAATTGAAGTTTGGAATTGCGATTGTCAAAAGTCGATTCAATTATGCGTCAGTTCACTTCGGTCTATAAGGGATAGGGGAGAGCAAACGTGAAGGGAAGTAATGATCCTATTCGCAGAAAAGGGGTTAAACTAAGAGAACGAGAGTAAATACGGAAATAGGTAAAACTAATAGGCATACAAACAAAGATCTTCCTCTGCCGCAAAACTTAAAACAATGGTGATGCTTCGGAAACATGAAAAGACGCCGGACCAAATGACTCAAAAAAGTTTTATTTTAGGGTTCCTCAAAATTTAAAGCGGAAACCAATGATGACGTCTACCGTGGGAGGTTTTATAGGCGAGATCTAAAAGAGTGGTGAAGATAGAAGAAGTGAAATTATTTATAAAATATATAACCATATATCCTCATTTAGTCATTGCGGACGAGAGGGAAGGCAAAAGGGGACGTTAGTAAGTGGAAGGCCCGCAAACCTTAAGATATGAGTCGCATCATCGTTGTGACACAGAGCTAGAAGTACTTCCTCCCTTTCCGAAGATCACGTTTTCCTGATTTGAAGAGGGGAGAAAAGGGCATCCCCAAACATTGTAGGATTCGCGTATGGAAAAATTTTGTCCTAAGTTTACATGTGGTTGCTAGGGGCTGTCAAAGTATGGCCTAGTGTACAGGTAGGCTAAGCAATACACCCACTGTTTCTGTTCTAAGAGTGCGATTTGAATAGTTACCTGCAGTTTTGTGACAAAGGAATATTCCAAACACCACGACAAAAAAATATTTTAATGCACACTAAATAAAAGGCAAAAAATAAATATGGATATATATATATATATATATATATATATATAGGGACATGAATAAAACGGAATTAGGTTCCGAATACAAATTGGATAAACAGTTATTAAATGGTTATAATGGGAGATTTAGGGTAGTGAGCGATTTAGTTCCTTTGAATCTCGAGAGTAAAGCGGGGCGAGCTTGGTGGAAGGTCTTAGTGACCTTGATTACTCACGCGTGTAGCTGGCAACCCGAGAAGGTGGTGCTACTTTCTCCAAACTCGGTTCGAGCGAGATGCGGGCCTCTTGTCCTTAAGAGGTCACCGGACGAACTTCGAAGAGGGGGGAGCGTCACTTCTCCAAACTCTGATCGAGCGGGCTATCGGACCTCTTATCCTCAAGAGGTCACCGGTCGAACTTCGAAAGAAGTGGGGGAGGGAAGATTGAGATGGCGGGGAGGTAGCCTTAAATTTCAGCGTCATGCCTCGGTGTGAATTTCTCAGTGACCTGGCAGCAAGTCCAAAGCGGGAGAAGTCGGAGAGGTGGGGTGGATTAACGGCTTGCTTTCTCTTCCAAAGTAGTTGCTTAGGAGGTGAGGAAATACTACTATTTTAGCGGATCCCTCTACACTCCCTCCCTATCCAAAGACATTTTTACACTACAGAACACTTTGCGGCTAAAAAACTGTCTACAACTAATTTCATCAAGAGGGGAACTTATAAAGCTACAATTTTAACGTTTCTCAACAGAGAGAAAAAAGATATAACACTACACAGGATTTACATCTGTGTACCCACAGATAACTTAATCTATACATACGCATACACTACATCAACAAGTCTCCCTCCAAAAGGAAACTAGTATTTACAAAATAAGTCAAACACGAATTTTACTATACACTCAAGATGTTGGAGGAGAGTCTTCTATTGGATTCCTACACAAGATATCGGCTAGGCAGTTGTGTGTGCCTTTAACATACATGAATCGAAATTGGTACTCCATGAGTAGTAGGCTCCAACTCATTAAACGGCCATTTTGGTTCTTACAGTTTTTTAGCTACGCCAGGGGTTTGTGATCACTTTCGACAATAAATTCTTTACTTATGAGATACATCTTAAACTTAAGAATAGTCCACACTATGGTTAAAGCGTTAATATACTTGGTGGCATACGCCTTTTCGCGATGGGACAGATTTCTACAAGCATATCCGACAGGATATCCCACTCGATCGTCATCATATTGGATGAGAGCACAACCTAGGCCATCCTGGGAGGCATCGGTACGAACCCCGAATGTTTTATTAGGATTCGGTAATCTTAAAATAGGGGCAGAGATTAGTTTAGCAATTAACTGGTGGAAGCGATCTTTCAGGAAGCATGTCGTTAAGGGACGAGTCTATGGCAGCGAAATTCGGCACAAAACGACGATAGAATGACACGGATCCCAAAAAGGAACGAAGCTGTTTCTTCGTTCGAGGGAGCAGCATTTTCGAAATAGCCTTTACTTTGTCGTCCTGGGGAAGCATTTGATTCCTACCGACCTGGAAGCAAAGGTAGTTAATACTGTCATAGGCGAAGTGACAATTTGTTGGGCCTACCGTAACTTCGTGTACGCGTAACCGGGATAGAAGTCCACATCGCACGGAAACAGTACGTGTTGATCACAGGTACAAGTAGCGACGTACACCTTATCGAAATAAAACGTCACATTCGATAGGCCATCTAACAACTCGCGCATTATCCGGTTATAACTTCCGCAAGTATTTACCAACCCCAAAATACGTCGGGTAAACTGAAATAACCCCTTTTCAGTAGCAAAAGTGGTAAAGTGTTTTGATTGCTCTGAAAGCGGCAATTGGTGGTAAGCTTTACTGAGGTTGATCTCGGAGATGAACTTCGAGCCTTTGAAGGCATGAAGACTTTGGTCGGTTAGGGGTATCATTTCCTCATCAAACCCTGTAACGGCGTTTAATTTGCGAAAATCGACGGACATCCTAAACGACTTGTCATGCTTTCTAACCATGACAATGGGGGAGCAAAAATCGGACGACAAGGGTTCTATTATTCCTAATTTCAAGTTCTTGATCTCTGCATTTAAAGTCGGCCGTGAATGTACGGGTATGGGATAAGGTTTGGTTATTATCAAATCTTGAGTAGTGAGGACAATTTCATGTGTAAATTGGGTTGAGCAACCTGGGAATTCTGAAATGACGTCGGGAAAGCATTCCAATAAGGCAAGCAATTAAACCCTCTCATTAGGGGAGAGATTGAGGTTTACCTCCAAGTCAGAGTTAGTCACAACTGGGGGAAAAGAAGAGACGGTAGGGGATACTTATCGTCTGCTTCTACGCGCACCGTTTGGACCAGACACAAGGGTTCAACGGGATAGGTGGCTTCGAGGACGGGTTCTTCCTCTAGGGCAACTATGTTATTTAGGCAAGCTCGGCGGTGGTATTTTTCTAGAAGGTTGATGTGGTAAATCTTTTTACCGGAGGGGGTTTCGATTATTTAATTCACCGGGCTGCGGGGCTCTAAAACGGAGAAAGGTCATTTCCAGTGGGAGAGGAGCTTATGTGCTTCGGAGGGAAGCAAGAGCAATAATTTGGACCTCGTTTGAACGAACGCGCCTTTGATTTTAAGTCGAAGTCGGTGCGGTATTTCTCTATGTATACATTGGCGTTCCGGAGAGCGAGTAACGCAGGTCTAAAACGTACGCGTAAGAGGATTTAATTTCTTCATCCATTTTAGGATTGGACCACAATTCTTTTAAAATGTTTATCGGTCTTCGGACGTTATATCCATATAACAGTTCAAATGGAGCTAACCCCAAATCCTATGGGGTACTTGGTGACAAGCAAATAACGCTATGGAGAGGTAGCGGTGCAACTCTAGGGGCTGGTCGTGGCATACCTTCCTGAGTCCCATTTTGAGAGTGCCGTTCAATTTTTCTCACATCCCGTTAGCGGAAGGGTGCCAGGGCGTCGAGAAGAGGGGCTTGATGAGAAGGAGTTTACCGACATACTCCATCAATTCAGAGGTGAATTGACGTCGTCTGTCGTATAAGATCTCCTTCGAGATCCCTACTCGGGAAAAAATTGAGATTAAAGCCTCTGCACAAGAAATGCTTTCAATCTTCTTCATGGGGATAGCCTCTGGAAAACGGGTGGCGCAATCGACGAGTGTTAAAATATAGGAATGTCCTTCGTTCGACGGAGGGGATGAATGGAACATATTAGGTCGATTGAGACAGGGTGACGGGCTCAGCCACTCTCGGGGTCTTTTAAAGCGGGGCGTGGGCTACACGTCCTTTGGTGATAACCTTCTGGCAAAGGTCACAGGACTTACCGAAGTCGATAATTGATTTGGCCGCGTATGGCTAAAAGAAATATTTGAAAATTCGCTGTGCCATATTGTTATTACCGAAATGTCACGCCATTAGGCTATCATGAGTCATTTTTAGAACGGGTTCGATAAACGTTCTTGGCACACACAACGCGTTCGTCGGGGGATTCTTCAGTTGAACAGAAGAACGGTATAATAACGCATCCTTCACGGTAATTTCGATCTTCAGATTGCCTCGCACCGTTTCAGTCTCCTTCTTCCTTGTTTTTCCCACAGTGGTTGTGATGTGGGGAAATTCCACTGCGCCTCAGTAAATTCAACATTGGTGGTGAGGTTGATGTCTGGGGTCGATAGGGGTACCAGAAGCGATACATCATTCTCAGCATGGGCCCTAGTAACGACCGGCTGGGAAATTGGGTTTTGGGAGAGCTGTGCGCTCTATCCGATAAGGACGGAGCAGAATTTTATCGGGGCCGCGATAATGTAGGCCCATCCCGTGAAGTACTGGCACTGAATATGGCACTTAATATGGCACTGTACCACTGGGAACCTGGTGGCATGATCTAAAAGGTCGTGCACCAACGCTAACCTGTTATGCTGGGGACTTACGAGGGGTAGTTGTTTATTGGATACTAACATACAGGTGCAACCTGTATCTTTAAAGAAGGTTGACACTCGGTAAACATTTACTGCGCCATTTTCAAACTGGTACCCACAAGGGGGAACTCTTGTTGAACAGGAAATTTTCAAGTTGATCAGGGGATGTAAGAGCAGAGGCCGTTGGCGATGCGGCTGGCGGATTAGGCAAGGGGATAGCAGAGATTTTTGGGACCTGGTGACTCGACGAGGTCCTTAGTTAAGAATTTTAGGGGCAATTGTAACTTAAGTGCTCAGGGGTGCCACGCGTAAAACATAAAAATGGTCTAAAGGATAGTTGCTAGGCGTGGAAGCGCATATTGCAGGCTTCACGTCCTTTAACTCTCGTGGCGTTAAGGCCTGTACTTCCTCGGCGCTTGTACTTTTACGAAGCCGTTGTGGCCCTTGGGTTGGCTTCGGCTAAACCCAAACTTGTGCTTGGGGAAGGGGAGAGGGTTCTTATTGAACCCATTGAGGTAGGGGTCGTGACTGAAAGCCTGGAGGTCGGCTTCTTCCACACACTCTTGAAAGTGGACGCTCTTCTTTCTGCAATAAAGTCCCTTAGCTCGCGAGGGAGGGTTGACTTCAGTTGATCCCTTAGAATGAAGTCAATTAGCCACTCATATTCATTGGATACTTGGGCGGAAACCAGTCAGAATGAGAAGTCACACCGAAGCGTGAATCCAAATTATCTGTACGTTTGGCCTGGCTGTTTCGCGGGGAGCGGAATCTAACCCTATAAAATTATGGATTCATGTTAATAGCAGAAAGAAGTTCTGCTTTAGAGTTGAATAATGAAGGGTAGCCTCTAAAGGAAGCGAAATGAATATGTCGCGAAACGATGGTTTAAGAATGGGAGTAGGCGGGCGAGACCATCTGATTCTAAGTTCCAATTGTTGACTTCGAAGAGCTTCTAGAAGTGTGCGTTAAATAAGAACAAAAATCTTCTCCATCTTTGTATGCGGGGAGTTTTAGTGAGCACACTTGAGCCGTTCACTTCGAGATCCTACGGAGTTTATCTCGACTTAGTAATGGCTTATCTCTTCCTTCTGCTTCTCTCTGCACTTTTATTTCTCTCTCTTCTGCTTTTCTCTGTGCTTTTCTTTTTTCTCTTTTGCTTCTCTCTGTGCTTTTATTACCGCACATTCGTTACGTTCCTCTTCCTGAAAGCGATCGAATGAAAACATCCCGGATATACTACTCTCGACCTTTCACATGAAAAAGCTACCAGAGCTATTGAAGCTTTACCCCAAAACAAATATAAATTTTACTAACGACAAAGTTATTAAAAATTCCCAGTAAAAATAGGGTGAACTCACACAAAAAATAATTAAATAACTAGCGAAGGAATCTGATTCATGACACAAAAAATGGCGGTTACTATTAGTATCCTCTTTTAAGGAACTAGGAAAACTGTGCACAACACACAAGAATGGGCATAAAATTGGTTATTACCGGTTAATAAAAAAGAAAATTGTCCTAATATATTGGTGTTCAGATATTCTTGGTAATGCAGCTGCTACTAATTGAAGTTAGTGCTTCAAAATCAGGTGGGAAGGATTCTTAGGAAGACCCAAAATCTGACGCCAAATTATATATATATATATATATATATATATATATATATATATATATATATATATATATATATATATATATATATATATATATCTTTATGTCGAAGTATTGCTAAGTGTACGGGAATATACGCACACAGGCTCTAAGGTAGGTTAAGCAAGGCAACAACTATTATTGTTCTAAGAGTGTGATTTGAATAGCTCCTGCAGCTGCGTCACCAAGTAATATTCCAAACATAACGACAAAAATAGATTTTAATAACCCCTAAATAAAAGGCACAAAATAAATATGGATATATATCGGGACATGAATAAGACGGAATTAGATTCCGAATACTAATTGGATAATTACGGTTATTAAATTGGTATAATGGGAGATTTAGGGTAGTGAGCGATTTAGTCCTTTGAAGGATCATCGACCGGATTCCTACTTAGACAGTGTGCATCAAAGTCTTTTTTCCCTTTGATGTACCTTATTCGTAATTGGTATTCTATTAGAAGTAAACTCGAACGCATAAGCCTTCCGTTCTGGCTTTTACAATTATTTAAGTAATCCAATGGGCGATGATTAGATTCAATCACGAACGCTTTACCAAAAAAATATGTTTGGAATTTCTGTACACTCCATACAATTGCTAGAGCATTAAGTTATATGACCGTATAGTTCCTTACGCGTGACGAGAGCTTTCGGCTAGCGTAGGCAATGTGATAACTGTTGCCATCTTCTTCCTACTAGAGCAAGACGCAACCAATGACTTCATTACAAGCGTGAGTTCGTATCTCAAAAGGTTTGTTCGTATTCGGGAGTCTCATTATGGGAACTGATGTTAGTCTTTCCTTCATCTGATGGAAGTGGGCGGTCGCTTTGGGGTTACATGCGAGGGTCTCTGGAGAACGTTCCTTTAGTAGGGAGCTAAGGGGGACGCTGAGGCATCGAAATTGGGATAAAACGTCGGTAAAAGGATGTAGACCCGAGAAAGGAGCGTAATTGCTTTTTAATACGCAAGAGGGGCATGTCAGCGATAGCCTTTACCTTTATTTTTGAGGGGCTATTTGATTTTCACTAATGCGGAAACTGAGGTACTTAATAGTACTATAGGCAAAATGGCACTTGCTAGGGCCTATAGTGAGGCCGTTTTCACGAAGCCTATTAAGGAACGATTGTAGGGAGATAAGATGCTCGTCCTATGCACGGGTGGCCACATAAACGTTAGCAAAGTAAACGGAAATGTTACTCAGCCCATGCAGTATCCAGCACATCATTCGATTATAGTTACTACAGGCAGTAACTAAACCAAAGGGTAGGCGCTTAAACTGCATACCATTTTTTCAGAATGTTCTTTAGAGTGTCATTCAACTTTTCACAGACGCCGTTAGCGGCGGTCTGAAAAAGGGAGGTGAACAAGGGTTTGATCTTAAAAAGCTTGCCGCCTAGTTTTATTTGGTCAGAGGTGAATTGTCTACCCTTTATAGGACAAGATATCCTTCGGGATGCCAATGCGGTAAAAGATAGAAATAAGGGCTTCTGCACAAGTCACGCTATTAATTTCTTTAAGGGGGACTTCCTCAGGGAATTTCATTGCAAAGTCAACAGGAGTGAGGACGTGCGAGTACCCTTCGCTAGACAGGGGGTGAATTGGGCCAATTAGGTTTATGGCCACTATAAAAAAGGCTCCGAGACAATCGGTGTCTTCTGGAGGTTGGCAGATGGTATTCGTCCTTATGCTGTAGTCTTCTAGCAAATGTCACCCAACCTGCAAAACTTGGTAATTTCTGTGGCAGGACCGGGCCAGAAGAAATAACGGGAGATTCTCTGACACGTTTTGTTGTGACTGTAATGACCAGCCATTAATCTATCGTGTGCGATTCGGAGGACTTGAATAACATGGGACAGGGAGATACACAACGAGCGAGTGTGGGTTTTACCTTCAGCCGAACTGGAGCGATAAAGGAGTCCGTCGCTAATGAGGTAGGCGACTTCCCTCTGATTACGGGTAGATCCACGTTCGTCACTTCTCTCTTTTTCCCACAAGGACTGAAGAGAGTGCAATTCCTTTTGAGTGCTCGAAAAGTCTCGTTTTGAAGGGCTGCAAACTCTAGGGCACAAGGGGGTTAAAGACACTGGGAGAAGAGTGACCTTTAGCGCTTGGGCTCTTATGATGACGGGCTGAGCGACGGGGTTAGGGGAGAGCTGCGGGCTCTGGCCGATCAACACGGGGCAGAATTTAATAGAGGCTTTTATCACCTCAGCCCAACAAGTGAAGTATTAGCATTCGACATATCAGCGGACCACGTGGAACCGATTTGCACCTCCCAAGTAGTTATGGACTACTGCGAATTGATCGTGGTCGAGGCCCACTGGAGAGATCAACTTTTCAGAGACGACGAAGCAAGTGTATCCGGTGTCACTTGTGAGGGTTGACACTGGGCAACCATTACCACTTCCATTTTTAAACTCAAGCCCACCGGAGGAGCTTTTGTTGAAAAGGAAATTACTTGCTCTTCCGGGAGACTGCTTGTTGGAGAAGTTACTGGCGTTTCAGGGCGAGCGGGCAGATGAGAGCGAGGCCCTTATTTGGTGGGTTTGATGACTAGGAGCAGAACAAAATTGGGAGCTTTGGGGACAGTGGGTCCTCACATGATCGGGAACTCTGCAAAAAAAAACAAATTATGGTCCTACGAGGGGAATCTGACGCTGGGGGATTATTTATACGGGGCTTAATATCCTTCGATTCCGGCGGGGAATTGTACTTGGGTTTAAAGGGACCAGGTACCTTCACAAATTTGGGGGAATTCTTTGGACGAAATTTGGAGAGGTGATTTTTACTTTGGGGGGATGTCGAATGAGACTTCTTGGGGTTTTTCGGGTAAAGATGGTGGCTTGATGCGTGTAGATTAGGGTGATGACTTTTTTAGAACCTCATATCCCTGTGTCATAATTTGATGAGCTTTAATTGAAGATTATATAAAATTTTACTTTCAAGGTGATTTAATAAAAAAAACTCTCGCACAAAATGATATAATTTTTTTTATTTGTCAGCTTTTGTGTCCAGGTTTGAAGTCCCTGGCAGCATATAAAAGATTGAACACAAGCCTATGAGTCACATATATAACATTATATAGGGTCATCAAACACACAAGGAAGTAAATTAGTTACAATAATGTCATTGGACAGGATGAATCTAAGTGATGGGTTGTCCTTGTTGCGGCAGGACCCATGCAAGTCTTGCATAACTCACAGCACTGGTTACTTTAAGCAATATTGATTAGAGATTCATCTGTTTTCCAGTGTGTTTTCAAGCATTTGAGACCTATTTGGTATTCATTCAGAGCTGCAGATATTTCATAAAAATCTTCAGCTCGGAACAAGTGGGTACTAAACCAATGGTCAGCCCATGTGTAAGAAATGAATGAACAAATTTTACGCAACCTGCTCCGGGTGTCAGGCATAAGAATGAACGCAAGAAGGGCTAGAATGGCCCGAGAGTTCCAACGTGCATTGCTGATGTTTGGGATCTTTTGAAACTTTACAAAGGGGACCTCATTTATCTCAGTGAAGTGACGGAAGACACGCGTGAGGTGATAGAGAAACTTCATTTCGTCTCTCCAGCCGCCTGTTTCCTTAATCTCAGTTTTACCGTTGCTGAAGGCTGCTTTCAATTCATCATAATTGCTTATCAAATCCTGCACAAAGAAGTCCTCTATGTTTGGTAATTTAGTCGACCCATGGAGCTCATCGTCCATGACAAAGCGAAGAATCCAATACAGGACATTGTGCTGGCAACTGATGAACTTGGGTTTGGGGTGACCTTTATCTTTGAATATTTGCTGCAATCGAATAACAACGCCTGTCTTTTTGCCGGTATTCACGCTTGTTGTGTCGGCGACAAGCATAACAATTGATGCCCACAGGTTGAACTCCTCTAACACACCATGGAGCCCTTTTGCAATTGTTACAGCTTTCCCATCCTTCAATTTGAGCACAGCCAACTTTATTTCTTCCACTTCTTTCTTGAGGACCACGACCTGATATTCAAAGTCATTAATGCGTTTGCCGTCAAAGTTTAAGCTCCACTTTTCCAGATGAAGCGTGGTCACCAAGTGCTTCTTCACCTGAGCAGCTCTCGTGAAGATAGCCTTGTGGATTGCGGACCTACATGGGGTTGGGATTTCAATACCCTCACTAGAAAGCTGGCGACATACGTTTGCTGCTCTGTGGGACGACAGCTTTGAGCTTGTAGCATAGAGTCTTGCTAAGTCTGTTGGGTTATGCTTCCTTTTACTCATTGATGCTTCATTCTCATCCTCCCAAGAACTGTCTTCGCTGTTATTCAATGAGTCCGTGCTAGTTTCAGAACAATCCGGTAGTGCTGAGCTGGAAAGTGGGGATACAGTCGCTTCCATCGCCTTCTTTCGCTTAAATGGGGGGAGGGTCTTGGCACTAGCAGGTTTACCAGTGGAATAACCAACCTGGCCTTTGGTCAAAATTTGCTGTTTATAGAGGTTCTCATCTTCTCTGTACAACCAGTTGCTTTTCACCTTGGTCACGTCAAACAGTTCATTCAAAGAATGAAAATTTTGTTTCTTTCTGAGGTACTCATAGTCTTTCAGAAGGTTTTCTAGTTTTTCAAAAATGGCTTGATCAGATACATACGGGAAGTTCAATGTTTTGCTCCATAGGGCCTTTAGCTCCACATTAAGAAGCCGATCCTCTCCTTCCATTTTTTGGTGGTGGATTCAAGAAATTTTAAGCGTCCAACTACGTGGATTTTCAGGGGCATGGGACTCCGTTCACTTAAGGGTGCTTTATAAACTGCCACGTTGGCTCTTCTTGATGGTGCTTGAAACTGGACTAAGTTATTTGTCCAGGTTTTCTTGTTCTTCTCCGTGTTTAAATAGTTCTTCTTGAACGACATGTTTTGTACTCAGCAACTGAAATAGAAAATAAACCTAAATATTAAATAGGTAACAAATTAAAGAAATTGTTATTGAGCTTTTATATATTTTATTAAAACAAACAAATTACAATTATAAAAAAAGAGAGAAGGCAGACATTAATAAAATATTATATGCTATTATATTATATAATTAGTGAGAGAGTTAAATGTAACTTACCAAATAATACTAGGATCTCTTTACAATAAACGCTGGAGAATACACAACAATTATAATAAGGCAATAATAATATCAACGCCGTTAATACTGAACTAGTAACTACCCGCTTTAAACATCTCGCTTATATACCGCACGGGAAATGGCTAAGGAAAATTCTGGAACTCTACAGAAATCGCCCAAGCGATGACGTGATGATTTTCTGGAAAATTCTATACAATTCTATGGTACATAAATTATTGCACAAGTCTGTTTGATGACTTATATATTTAATATAAATATTTTTAACACATAAAATGCTAAAATGGCCTATATTACATTTTAAAGTGGTTTGTGCGTGACCTTTTTCAATATTTTAATGGAATAAAAGTAATTTAGGTCATTAATAGGCAAAAGTTCATTTATTCGTGCAACAGGAAATAATTTTTGAAAAAAAAGTCAAAAAGTCACCACCCTAGTGCATATCCGCTTCTTCTATGGATTTCTGAAAGAAGATACGTGTCTCTCCTTTACTAATGCGCGAAATTCAGAAGGTAGTGTATACATCAACTGATCCCGTAGATCGAAATCAATTAGGGACTCGTATTCGCGGTTGACTTGAAAGTTCTCTGGAGGATGAATCTAAACTGACGCTAGGTCTGGGCGGGGATTATTCTCACCTGGCAGATCTTTGACCTATAGTAATCGTGATTCATATTAACCCACGATGATAATTTTGATTTGAGGAAAGAGTAGTCGAGAGTAATAAGTAGTCGAGCGAAACCATCGGTTTCATTATCCAAGTGGTTCACTTCGAAAATTTTCGCAAAGTGAGTTAAGTAGGCGTTGAAATCCTGACCGTTCTTAAACATTGGCAATTTTAGCAAAAGGATTTTTTTGGGGGGGGATTCATTTCTCGAGCTAACAAAAAGGGTCTCCAAATGATTCCTGTTAAGATCACACTCATGCTGACGAATTCTCTATCTTTCCCTATCTTGAACTTTTCTTCGTTATTTTTCAGCTTCTCTGCGTTCTATTTTTCATCCCTTTCATTTCTTTCTTGTTTCTAAACATATGCAAATAGACCCTTGCCTGTCAACCCAAGGGTCTCTCCTTGTTGACGGATACGCTCAAATGAGGAGATCGTGTTGGTGTAAATGCGCGTCTGACCACTCGGTGCACCGAAGGAACTTACAGAAAAGATTATGAAGCTCTGACGATCGTATCAAAAATCCTAATGGAGAATTTGTTACACACAGATTGCACGCAATAATGAAAAAAACATAGAAAATATTTCAAAACTTGATATCTATTTTAGAAATGATTACAGGCCTTTAATCTTGCACGGGGATTAGTAGAGGGCTTTTAGTGGAGTTTATCCACCCCCAAAAAACCAACAAACACAACGGAAATAAAATTGGGAAAAAATGGTGACCACAAAAAAAATGTTCAACCAAAGAAAAAACGAATTTGTTCCACTTTCTTTGGATATCCTTGAACGAACTTGGCAAACTTGTTACTGAACAACTTACTTGGGTAAGTAACTTGAAAAGAAAAAGGGTTCTTTCAAACAAAAAATAACTCAACTTTATCTCCCACCAGATAAAGGATAGTAATTAAGAATCTGGGTTTTTCACTACAAAAAGTATCCAACTATACCTCTCACCAGATAAATATCATGGGTATATATATATATATATATATATATATATATATATATATATATATATATATATATATATATATATTTATATATTTATATATTTATATATATATATATCTCGAGGTATACCTCTATAGACTAGCTCGGCACTCAGTCTTACACAAGTACGGGCAGACAGCTGACCACAGGCCGCTTGAAGTTAAGTCTGGGCGATAAATAAAGAATGCGTATTACGGTTGACCGGGTTTAGATTAATAGTTGTAGTTCAAAGGATATATGAAGACAATACCCCCTAAAATAATTTTAATAGATATAAAAAAGGAGGCAATTTATATATGAGGGGGAACAAAGTACTTATAGTAGTCAAAGGAATTAAGTGAAGATTAACGAGTTATGGAAACTGGGCATGACCATTGTGGGGGAAATTACACGTGGAATTTCTTTTCCATCACCGAAGTTCCATGTGCTAAGGAAGATTCTGTTAGAAAGTAAGCCTTCCTTCCCCCCTCCCTTCCACAAGCGGTAGCCTCGAACCGCGTCCCCCACGATTCATTTTTACACGGGCTAGAATAGCCTCGGCAAGAAGATTCGAGGCCATTCGAGAGTAGAGCTGTTTCCCACTACCCCCCCCCCCTCCCTCGCGTGAAGAGCCTTAGACATATATATTGCTCGTTTCCCATGAAACCGACACAGAGTTGAGAAGTCTCTCCCGGACCCCAAGAAAATTCCCCTAGTTCTAAGACAGGTGTTAACAACAAAGCAAAGTGACAGCGGAGCTATTTTTGTGTATTGGAATTAGCCCTAGACAGTGAGGTAATTCCATTTAACGACTTCTCTCGTCAACTCCTGTCGAAGCCCTCCTCGTCCGCCCCTAGTTTTCGGGTGGCCGATATACTCTCCCCTGGACTGGACGTTAACGCCCCCCTCCTTTTTTTGAGAACCGTCATCACTTTAACATCCCGCTCAGAAACTTCGAGCGGCCTCGCTTTACGTGCAGAAGACATCCGTGAAGCCTTACCCTGACGTCTCACCCAGAATCCTCTGTAAGCCAACCCCTCTCTTACCTCCAGTAACCCATTTGCATTAATTTCCGCCATTTGAATAGTTTCCTCCCGTCACCTTAAGTTTTACCTTCATAGTCTGATTCCTTACTACAATTCTCCCCCTTTATTCATCTGATGTAAATTTGGCCATCATTTCTCTCCTTATTTTTATGTAAATAAAATTATATTTATGTACATGCCTCTTTAAATAACCTTGAGCTTTTCCATTGCCCATAATATACCTGACCTCGTTGCACTCTTATCTACTTGTTTCGCCCGTCGAAACTAGTGGTGTTTCGTCCCTTTTCGGTCCGCTTTTAAATTATTAGTCCCTCCCCCATAGATATAATATGGTATGGATGAAATATAATGTCATACCATGACAAACATACACGATCGCTTTACCTTCAAGAGCGGGTGAATTAGATGGGGGGATGGAAGACAACGGTGCACGTCTTCAAGAATGTACTTCAGGGATTACTGACTCGGAGGACTTGAAGATGCGGTGGGTTTACTACGTGATGAGAAATGAGATTTTCTCTGTTCCAGAGAGACGGAGTCTCAAATTGAGACGATTCTACTGATCGGCAGGGAGTCTCAGTCTCGAAAGACTGGAATCTTGAAGGGGTGGTGAAAATAAGAGCGCCGCACAACTCTCTGAGAAGAAGGCGCTTGATAGCTTTCCTCTGGAGACAGGCCAAAGCTTAACGAAGGTAGATCTGCTGACGAGGTCGTCGATGACGTACGACGACGAGTTACGGGGCGGGTCACGAGAAACAGACGGTAGTATGGACGGAGTGAATGGCGGGCTTTCAATCTCCTTGAGAGATGGTGAGCTTTGGGTTAAATACCAATCTAAGCAAACACAATTCATGATAAAGTGTCGTTCTAGACCAATGGTTCCCAAACTTTTGCCGGCTGGCGCCCCCTTGGCTCCCCAGTGAATTCCTAGCGCCCCCCACAGACACATATGGAAACAAACACCTCTTTCTTGATATTTGGTATGCTGCAATTTGAAAAGAGAAAGGTTAAACACAAATGTGTATTTCACAAATAAAAACCAATTTATTTTTTAGCAGTTTTAACTGTTTCAGCAACAATGAATGGTAAATAAACATTCCACCAGTAACCTTCATTGTCTCACACTTAATATTAATGGGATGGATGTGCTTGGTGGGGGGACATAAGCTTCTCAACATCAGGCTGGAACTCACTAAGAAGAAGTTGTAGATCCCCGCGGTCAGTAATTTTCAGTCGGTTTCTTTGCTTGGAAAGAAGCAAGGCGACTGCACTGAAGCCCCGTTCTACTAAATATGATGTTGGCAAGGCAATAAAGTACATCTTGACCTTGTTCCACAGCACTTGATAGCAGTCAGAGATTTTTTTTTGTAACCAAAAATCTTGATATGACTTTTTGAACATTGGCCTTAGCTCAATGTCATTTTGAATGGAAATCAGTTCTTCCTCTTCCACTCCAGTTTCTTCACCGTCGACATTTAGGAATGGATTGATCACCCAGTCTGGTATTTCAAGCAATAAAATGTCCTCAAATCTCTCAGACATGTCTCTGTGCAATTCATCCAGGTGTGTACAATACACTTGAAGGTCATCGAATGGTATGCCTTTTTCCTTATCCAATTCAGAGAGGCTTGGGAACTGGTAGAGTGCATGGTGAGCTATGTTTCGTTTGAATAACTGTAACTTGGCCAAGAAGGTGGAGATAGCTGATTTGACGGTAATTAGATTAGCCTCATTTCCTTGCAGCTGCAAATTAACTTAATTGAACTTTGTGAATATATCTGCCAAATAAGCAATGTCATGCTTCATGTTTCTTAGTTCATCACACAGAACAGAATTGGAGTCTTGGAAGAATTCAACAACTGTATCAAACAGTGAATAGAAACGTCTCAAGCAGTTTCCCTTTGACAGCCATCTAACTTCTGTGTGCAACACTAAACGTTCAAACTCTTCTTTATTATCAGTGCACAGCTAGCCAAACAGTCGGGAATTGAGGGCATGTGCCTTGATTTTATTTATTGCTGTGATAACAGTACTCATTGATTTGTGTAGTCTACCACTCAGGTTTTTTGCGACCAGATGCTGCCTGTGGATTACACAGTGCACTGTAAGTACACCAGGTACAGCTTTTTTCAAGAAACTAATGAAGCCACGATGACGACCTACCATTGATGGTGCCCCATCTTTTGCACAAGCAAGAATGTTAGAAAGTGGGATGTCTTTCTCTTTGAAAAAAAAATCAACGACACGAAATACTGACTCCCCTTTTGTGTCTGTTTCAAGCTGTCTCGCAAATAACAGCTCTTGAACCAAGCTTTCATCTTTGACGAAACGAACATACGCAAGAAGCAAAGATTCATTGCCTGGCAGAGTGGACTCATCTAACTGTAAACTAAATTCTGTTGTCCTAAGCATGTTACACAATGTTTCTTCAATATTTTCAGCCATTTCATCTATTCTTCTCTGAACAGAGTTATCACTGAGAGGAATAGCTTTTATAATTTAGGCCGGTGACTTGTGTAGAATTGTGTGTAGAACCTCTCTTACTGCTGGTAGAATAAGCTCTTCTCCAATTGTATTAGGCTTACCAGATCTAGCAATCAGCAAAGAGATGTTGTATGATGCTCGCAAACCATCAGAAGATTGTTGTAAACTGCTGGCAAATATATTTCCGATGGTTTTCCGTTTCTGAACTTTATTCTGGAACAAAAAATAAAACCATGTAAAATACAGCATTTTATCGCATTTCATAAATAGGCCTACTTAAAGACAAAAATGACAACATTGAAGGTATAAAAAGCAAGTTTACCCTCTCACGTATTCATTTTCTTCCATTTACTCACAGAAAATGGTGGCGGGCGTGATCACCCACACAATGACGCACGCGCGAACACGCATATATGCACACACACACAAACACATGCACACACAGGTACAAAGTCATATACATTCGTAACAATATATATCAGTGAATGCACCACCCTAACCAGCTCAACACAACACAACACGGCGCGTTATGGTGAGTCCCCAATTTCATGTTGACTTGAACTCAAGATGATGTTGACCGCCAGGATGCGGTTTTTATTATAAGATAAAATTCTGAACATTACAAGCTTGAAATTACAAACCTGAGCTTTTGCTTTTGTAGCCTATGCTGTCGGATCTGACTGGGCCAGAGCGGCGTGCGGTAACCGGACCCTGATGCGTCGTCCACTGACTCGTCCTGCTGCACGTGTTGTGTACAAATCGTCAAACAAACGTTCGAACTTCTGACTTCGACTTCGGACTGCCGCCCCTCTACCGCCCCCTTCTTGCTCACCGCCCCCCCAGATCTTTCCACCGCCCACTTTGGGAACCACTGTTCTAGACGATCAAACTCACCTCACGATTTGGAGGTAGGGGTAATATGGAAGCGCATGGCGTTATTCCAGTGGAGGGGTGGGGGACGATCGGCGATTCAGCGAGTTACGGATTCTTCCTCGACTTTATAAAATACTCACGCTAGCTCACGTGATGTTGAAAGAATAGAGGGGTATCGCCAAGATGCTTCCTCTCACTGTATTCCTTCCACGGCATTTACTCACATATTATTTTATAAATCAATTCCAAGGCATGGTCATAATACTCTAAGAATAAGGTTATCAATTAGCTATTAGATCATTGTTATTCTTAACCGCTGCCATATGCTGTCAACTTTTATTTACTTTTATACCTATATATTTTCTATATCAGACTTTTCACAACTTTTAACAAATGCCCATGGGCACCATAAATTAGAAAATAAATCAATAAATTCGTTCTCTTCGACGGATACAATCATTTTCCCTATATTTATGTATCTAGATAACATATAATTTATCAAGTAAAGATTTTCACACAATCAGCAACTAGCAAAATTGTGATTTTCGCAATTAAATCATTAGTAATTCATTTAACTTTCAGACAAACACTCAAATGTATTTTACACCATCATTTTTACGTTACCACATCCTCCAACACTCTCCCCTACTCATTTGACTTACAGCACATGCAGCATGTGGCTGTACTGCTTATCGCTACAGCAGGCCCAGCATGCAAGGCTGTCCGTTTATATTCTACCCACCCCGAAGGGCAATAGAAAAAGAATTGTAGCGTTGTCACATAATTTCCAGGTGGATATGACACGACTGCCCTACGACATGGCCTGGTTCCTCATGACAGTCTCATGAAGGTGCAGCCCCAATAATTGTGTTAATGTTGATGGAGCTTTCAGTATAGGTTGTAGGAAGCAAGCCTTTCTCCCTCAATTTCACAAGCAGCCGGCCAAGCACAAGTCATCCTCTCCTAGAGAGCAATTAACAACAACAGTAACAAATGTAATCTAGGTTCACTTTACAGCGGTCTCTTCATCATCGTGATTCTTTAAATCTCTATTTACTTATCATTTTTCGATATCTGATCATTTATCTTGCTAATAAATATATTTTGATCTGTTTTTCCATCTTAAACATCCTGTCTTAAGGAAGAGCAAGAGATGTTTTACTAAGGGTACGAGTATATTTAATTTTTTTGTGAAATGCTAAAATGAAAGTGATAATAAAAACAGAAACTTTTTTGTCCTCAGAGTGAAATGTCCTTTATGCTAGAACTTTAAAGAAATAATGCATTTTAAGTTTTATTTTTCAACAAAGTCTTAAAAGTGATGGCAAATGCTTTTCAAATTTTCTCTCTTTTTTCTGTAATATGCACATTTTGTTCGTATTTACTTTTATTTTTAATTTTTAGTCTTCTAAGGAGAGTTTTTCATAGAGAAAAATGAAGCTCAGGTTGTTTATTAAAGGTCTTTGGTGCAGAATATAAAAATATTGACAGAAAATACTTGCCTAAAAAAGAAATCTATGGTCAAGAAATTGCTGTACTTTACCATTATATTCAAAGATTTTTCCATGAGATAACAAAGGTAAGCAGAAATTATAGACTTATACCATTCCTATGTATGGGAAATATTCCCGTCTCATAATCAAGGAAAAGAGAGTAACTCTTGGTGCCCAAAGAGTTGCTATTTAATTAGGCTATGATTATTGACTTTCAGAATTTTCTTTGCTTTACATATTTATTCCCCTTTTGATACTTTGAAATAGAGTTAAGTTATTTGTGTGCGTTTAAAATTAATTATAATTGGAAATTGGAATTCCATTTAAATAAACAGAGTATCATCTAAAAAATGACAAATGAGAGGTTAATATTTAAGCTATCTGATCCCTCTAGCCTACTTGGTGTTGATATATTTTAGGTTTTGCTGATAACGCGAGGAGTAAATGAAATTAAATTTTAAAGCAAATGACTTTAGATTACGAGGAACTAAATATATATGACTAATTTCTGTTTATTATGTTTTCGTTGGCATATATATATATATATAAATATATATATATATATATATATATATATATATATATATATATGTCGTGGTATTGCAAGGACTAAGTGGTGGTGTACGTACGTATGTTACGTACTTGAAAAAACTCCTTGATTACGTTTTCTCTAAGAGTGCTATATTATATTGTTATTAAGTTATTTTTAATCTTTGATGGTTTCTAGTGCCATGCTCAGCGTTTCAAGAATTGAATTAAATACTTCTAAGAAAGTAGACCTTTAATTTCAACATGAACAAAAAATGAAATCTAACAAAACAAACTACACAGTTATGAATTAAACGAGTTTAAGTGAGACTTACTAAATTACACAAATGAATATACAGGAATGGTTGACCCAAAGCTCACTTTAATGTTGAACGCTAATTGACCTTCAAAAAAAAGTAATGGAATTTAATTACCTTTTAAAACAATCACAAGGGAATCTGGTTGGAGACTGACATTGCCTTCAATTTTTAGGTAAACTCAAGAATGTTGTTTGTCCGGCAGACGCGTGCACATATTCACAGACCTTCCAGATGTTATCTGGCATGGGAATAGGATTAAAGAACCACAGATGAATTCGGTGGGATCGACGGAAAGCGTTAAGCACGTTGTCTTAGTCCAATGATTTCAAACGGGACAGGGAAAGTATACTTCTTCCGATTTTCTGGTTAATCATGGAATAATGGTCATCTCTGTTTTAGCTCACACTCTTGTAAATACATGTGCACGACTTCCGAATTTCATCACTTACGTGAGCTTAGTTTATTGGATGTTGTTTTTTCACTTTCTGTCTTAGTTTCCTCTTTTTTATACAAGTCTACTTATCGGTCACCCTTTCTACATACGAAGCTGCTGTAAGTGGTAATTTGCGGGGGAATCTTTGGTGTTGTCTAGTTTTTCAACTGTTTACACTCCTTTAATAAAGACTAGCATTTGCACTTAATTTTCCTTGTTGCAGATTACGACGTATCCCTTTGGACATCTATGACCCTTATAAGGGCAACCTTCAGAAGGCCTTATATTGCTTCTAGATTTTCTATGTACGGATTTTTGCTCCTTGATGAATTTTCCGTAGTGGTACTCGTAGGAATTCGAGCTTGTCTACATTTCAATTCGCCAGTGGTATCTCTGCCATCCTCTTCTATCATTTGACATGCTCACTCCTCAGAAAAATCAGTAAAAGAGAGATAAATAGAGAGTTACTATTCTTTTTAGACGGCCTATAGACTTCGCCACAATACCCATTTAATTAATAACTTTGCAAAATTTAAAGAAAATGAACCTATTCTTAAATAAACAAGATAATCTAATGTTTTGGATTTTTAAAACATAAAGAATTACAAACGATGAAGTTCAGAAGAAATGAAAACATTTATTTTTGTATAATCGATGGTCTTCCGAAGTGCTTTTTTCGGTATTTCAAAAGAATTTCGCTAAAAGTTTTTTTCTTGCTTTTAGGACGAGAAAATCAGCATGGATCCGAAAAATCTTAGACAAAGAGTAAATTATTATGATATACGTATTTGAAACCTTTTAAAACAAGGTCTGCTGACCAAAAAAGTCGCGTGTCCCCACATGTTTTGATTTATAACCTTAGGAGCTTCAAAGATTTCAAGAATTCCAGGAGTAACCTTGGGAAGACCTTGGCCATTCTACCATTCGAAAGAGAATGTAAACACCTTGAGGTTTCAAAATTTCGTTAGAATCGGTCGAATAGTTATGATGTTATTGCCAAAACAAAATAATTTCCGGGCTAATCTTTGGAAGACTTTGGCAA